>NMRA01000098.1:604609-656508 GCA_002633005.1 Phoronis australis | reverse complement strand
TTTTTAAACCCCCGAAGCTGGTCGGAGCGCAGAATGATTTTTATGCTCCCACATATTTGTATGTCGGGTCGCATATTGCTATCATCTCTGTCCGGGGGTCCGGCGTCCGCAGCTGTATATCCTATACCACTCACAGGATCTTGGTGAGATTTGGCAGATGTGTTTCTATGAAGCTGACGAAGGACGACGACGGGTTTCGTACCTCTCCGACTACCGGTGTGACCCCTAGTGGCAATTTTAGTTTTTTACGCTTACCTCTGTATCTTCGGAGGTCCTCAACGGATTTTCATAAAATTTGGCAGTTAGGCATCTATTAGTGAGGTGATGCTATCCTCCCGTTTTCGGACGGATTCGAAGTACTTTGCGCCACCTAGTGGCCATTTTTAATGTTTTCTAGTCTGTTTTTGGCGTCCGCCCTTCCATCAACCAAACTGCTGTACTAGGTATGATTTTGAAAATTGACATATATGTTCTTACTGTGAAGAGGGCTGCTGACGATGATTTTCCGACGACTTGGACTAATGTTGTGCCTCTTAGTGGCAGTTTTGTTTGTTTTTTGCGCTCATGGCTGTATCTCCTAAACGCTCAACAGGATCGTTGTTGAACTTTGCTAGTGTATTTATATAAAGTTGACAACAGAGGACGACGACTTTCCGACGGATCGGACTACTGGTGTGCCCCCTAGTGGCAATTTTAGTTTGTTACGTTTACCTTTGTATCTTCAAAGGTCCTTTGCCGATTTTCATAAAATTTGGCAGATAGGCTTCTATTTGTGAGTTGACGCTATCCTCCGGTTTTTGTTTTAGCTTGTGGTATTGTGCGCCTCTATGGCCATTTTTTACTGTTTTCGAGTCTTGTTATTTGGCGTCTGCCCCTCTGTCAACCAATCCACTCTATGGAGCGTTTTGGAAATTGGCATGAATGTTTCTACTGTGAAGAGGACGTCTGACGAGGATTTTCCTACGACTTCATCTACTGTGGCGCCGCTTAGTGGCAGTTATGTTTTTGCACCTGTAGCCTCCTAGTGGCAATTTCATTTTTTTTTCGTTCTTCTCGGTTTCTCAGAAGTTCCTTGACGGATTTCTATGAAATTTGGTAAATAGCTTTGATGACACATACCAGTTTTCAGATGTATTCGACGTATTTTGCGCCATTTAGAGGCCATTGTTATGTTCCAAATAAACACCCCTAGAAGCACACCTTCGCCATACATTGGTGGCCGCATTTCAACGCCCTGCGTTGTTCTTGTTCTTTCAGTTATGGAAATAGCTGGTGTGAAATACCGGATGTACTTGGGTGCACTGGTCGCATGTTGGTTTGCCGCCGGTTTTGCTATCCTGTGTGGAATTGCCTACTTCGTGAGGGATCATTTTTTCCTCCAACTGGCGGTGGCGATGCCTACTGTTTTTCTGCTAAGCTATATCTGGTGAGATAATTTTAAACCACAGCCTTTTCGTAAGAGTGGCCGCGACTTTGTTATTGACGATTCATCATGAAACGTGGCCGCCTCAGAAAATTCAGTCATTTTAATGTCACCAATTTCAGTTCAAGTAAATGATAAAAACGCAACATTTTACGCTTTTCTACATGAACAAGTACGCTCGTGAAGAAGGTCGTATTTGACACGAGAACTTGATGTATAGTGGCTTTGAGGTGTTCAAATTGTAAACTCCGAGGCATCAAAGGCCAAAATCGTTAACTAGAACTAGGTATCTGAGTTAACTTGTCAGTCAGTTCAATACAGGCTTCCCGCTTTCACCGGGAATGAATTTGATATTAATGGAGCTGCACTAGCATGAATCTTTAACTACACTTCAAATATGAGGACTACACTCGCGTCTACCGACTAGTGCCATAACATAAGACTAGACGGCTTCAATTTATTCTTGCTCATGATTAGTCTTAGAAAGGATGTCGAATAATTTAGTAACGAGGCCTGGTCCTTACTGACAAGGGGACAGATTGGTCCCCTCACTAAAACAAATAATTCTATTCTATGACTCCATGTTAACTTCCGCTGGGTAAGGGCAATGCATTTAAAATCTCACTATCCGCATGTACTGCGTTGTTAGTTCGTAACAGACGTACAGCATTGAATCGACACCCATCACAGCTAGTCAACGGAACTTTCGGAAGGCAGTACAATTAGGAACCTTGCTGTATTTTCAGCTTGCACGGCACCGAGTATGCGCTGGAGGCTTGAACTGGGCGATTAGTTGTACAAGTAACGTAGGCCTGGGCCACGCAGCGCATTACAAAGCGTAAATGTTTTTGATCCAGTTTCTTGCAATAGTGAATTAATACAATTTCCACTAATCTCTTGGTCCACACTACTATTGTTGTTTGGGTGTTTTGTGAGACTGATACAAAATTGCCACTGTCTGTAAAACCTATTTGGTGTTCATCCACTCGCTCTGTAATTCCGATTTTGTGGTTATGATATTGATTTCAGGTTGGTCCCTGAATCTCCTCGTTGGCTTTACGCTGAAAATAGGCCAGCGGAAGCGGAAGTTATAATGAGAACCATAGCGAAAAGAAATAACAAACCATTCCCAACAGAGCTGCAGAAGTTTTACAAAAAGGTAACATAGCAAAAAGAAAAAATGTTCTCTTAATGAATCAGTCTTAAAGGTATTGAATTGTATCAATAATCTAATCAACCGTTTAACGGACAAGAATTGTTAGCAGGCTATGTAACCAGATGACTTCGACTAATACTATGGCTGCACTTGATTCACTTCGCCGGTTCCCCTGGCCAGCCGGCTAAGACATTTGATTGGTTCTGGATGACGACTTCCGGCTTACAGACCAATCAACCGTCGGAATAAATCAAGTGCACTAATGAGCTTATGTTGCAAGAAGCCGAAAACGCATTGTCAGACGATTGTCTGTGTGGGTTTGTTTAAAAGGTAGCTATGCTTTAAAGTTGTGCGTAGATGGAGAGTGAATAATCAAATCCAGTAATTAATTTATTATATGATAACCCCTAATTAGACAAATGAAACCTATTGTTAATTAAGCAATCAACTACAAAGAGAAACTACGCTAGCGCCCTCTTTAACGATTACTTTAATCAAACAACCAAACGATCAAATGTCTTATCTGCTATCCAAGCTAGGACTCTCCACTTGTTGGATGTCTGTCCTGTTGGTGAATCTTCGAACTACACACACTGTATAGCGACAGTGTACTTGCTGGTCACCGTCTTTGGTGATTCAACACTTGCAGGCAATTTCTTCTACCCGCGACTCTTCT
The DNA here is from genome assembly GCA_002633005.1 of Phoronis australis. Lineage (NCBI taxonomy): Eukaryota > Metazoa > Phoronida > Phoronidae > Phoronis > Phoronis australis. The sequence goes on along the minus strand of NMRA01000098.1, from coordinate 653,253 downwards.
TGCTGGTCACAGTCTCTGGCTGATGACGCAACACTTCAGGTAGTATCTTACTACCCACAATGCAAGTGACAAGCTCTTAGTTAACTTCCGGTTCGTTAACCCTTGCCCTTGCCAAGATGCCTTTCTAGAATCTTCCACGAGATGGCTCTGTCGTACAACTGCTTCTGTACACTGTAGCAAGTCCTTACGCTTCAACTACTATAGCGCATCTGATTATCTTGCTGATTTCAGCCCATAATATAACATTCTACTTATTTAGTGATTGGCTAATAAAAACCACATGATCATATCCACTCGTATTATTGGCTGTTACAATTTGTTCTCAGAACATTCTAGAATCTCTAGAGTACTTTGACCCCAGAACCCAAAGTTGTAAACACCATCTAAAAATAGATTTTGACGTTAAAATACATGTCAACAAGTCTGACCCCATGATTTAAAAGTACATATGCACAAATTTTGGGCAACTTAAAATGGATCTATTCTTACTAATTACTTAATCAATATTTATTCTGACACACATTAGATTCACTTCATCACGGACATCATTGTTTTGTGCAACTTTTTCAGCTCATTCGGTCATGCGATAAATAGCTGAAGCACTCACACTTTTTCATGAGTACGGATTGTGTATTGCTTTGTGTTTCATATAGAATAGCCTTCTTGCATGCATACATCAATGCCACTGACAACTGGTTGCTATACTGGTGATGGATTGTAACGACGGTGATGACAAGCGATGAAGAGGACAACATTCATTGTGGTGGCTCTGACTTCGGCAAAAAGGTGTTGATTAGCATACAATGTATTCATATTTATAAGGATGACGATGAGCGGGACTATGCTACCACCAAGTGACCCTAATCAGATGGTGCTGAGTGGTACTATTCGCCTACATGTAGGAATATTAAATTAAATATGTGCGAAGATGGAGAGGTAACATGTCCCTTTGCTCTGAACTGTGTTTGACTGAACAGAGTCCTAAAGTACACTGTCGATTTTGAACTATTTCAGGAAAAGTACGACATCGAACATAACGAAAGAGCAACGTTGCTGAACATCCTTGGCCGTCCACGAATGAGGACACGATTGCTAATAATGTCGTTTTGCTGGTATGTGTCATCATAGAAACGCAGGATTAACGAAAATACTGTTTAGAAGGTTGTCTTGGTCACTGGACGAGCATGTCAGAAAACTACTTTTAAGGGAAATACACTACCCGTAGCGACGTATCCACGTGACTTTACGGACCCTCGCAAGCTCTTGATTCTGCTACTTCATATCTCCAAGAGGGGAGGGGGTGTAACTAAGTATTTTGGCAGAGTTCACGCCAACTTTTTCAACCGTATTTCTCCAATAATCCACCAGGGGGACATATTTTTAACTGCATGATGTAAGTAAGAATTGGTGTTCTCCTTGTGTACATGTATATGCACTCCAAGTTTGAGTAACATGCCTCCTGTATGTCCGATTGGATTTCTGTAATCAACATTTGATCCCGATAGCTCGGTGGACTAGAGCGTCTCCTTGGTAAGTAGAAAGCCCCTGTTGATAGTGACAGAGATCTTATCAGACTTAACTGATCACATCATGTGAGCGACATGTCACGTGTGAGAAGACTAATAAATCTTACTTAACAACATATCAACGCGCTGATTTGTAATAGCCACACATAATGTCACAACTTTTGTTGGCTTCCAGGGTAGGTTATTCGAGTACTCACATAGACTATTCAAGCAATCGCCATTTTAGTAGTGAGCTTCTTCTTATAATTAAAAAACAATGCATTTGAGACATGAATATAACGAGTTATGCGAAAACAATCGTGCCTTGCGCTGTATTTAAGCGCAAAATGCATTGTTTTTAAAACCTAAAAAGTGGCTCACTTTGAAAATGGCGACTGCGTGAATACGGTATATACGTTTTCGTGTGCAGAAGATGTACAAGACCATAATATCCAAATCACCATATTGCATAAAATTGTAATGATAGCAGCATGACGCAGCTCACTTGGAAATGACTGGGTTTATGGTGATCAACGATTGTGATGGCCCGACTTGGTGATGTCGTAACAACAGTAAGTTTGCGCTGGTGGCCAGTGATCGTGACGACGGTGATGGTGATAGTTATACGGATGAGTGGTGGTGATGACGTTGGTAAGGATGGTGATAGTGATGACGATCACGAACTTCATGATGATGATAATGCTCTTGATGATGGCGGTGGGGTGGTGATTGTGATCATGATGATTGCGGTGTTGGTAGTGGTCGTAATCATGATGGTGGTGGTAGTGGTGGTGGCAGTAGTGTTGGTGGTGATCGTGGTGGTGGTGATGGCACTGATTTTTGTGGTGATGGTAATGGCGATGGTGTTGGTGAGGATGGTGTGGTAGTGGTGTTGGTGGTGATCATGGTAGTGATATTGTTGGGGGTGGTGATTGTCTTGGTGATGGTGGTGGTGATGATGGTGGAAGCGGTGATGGTAACACGGTGAGCGAGTGACGTTGACGATTACAACAATGGCTTGACAATTACGCCACATTCTTTCGACGTACTCTTTGTGTAAACAGCTCGCGGTTTCCAGGTTTGTTTGCAGTTTTGTCTACTATGGTTTGTCCTACAACACGGGCTCGCTCGGTGGCAATGTATACGTCAACACAGTGATCAACGCCTTGATGGAAATCCCAGCATGCATTATGGTGTGTTTCGTTCTCAACCGGTTTGGTCGTCGATGGATTCTGTTGGCAACATCTTTTCTGGCCGGGATCTCTTTGCTAGCTTCAATACCTGGGCTAAATAATCCAGGTAAAATAAACTTTTATTTCTTCCTAGCAGTGCTTCTCAATTTTCTACTTTTGTTTGCTTCGTTTATTGAGCGATTTTAACACTTTTTAAATATTTTTGTTGCTGATCATTCTATAAAAGTTCAAAGCCGGAAGATTGCACATTTCATTTTTTTCCAACGTCTTGCGAATTGTGTGACTGCGAGATTTCACATTTTTCAGGACTCCAGACGTATGTAGTTGTGTTGTCAAACATCGGAAAGTTTGGGAGTAGCGCTGCTTTCGCTGTAGTCTACGTGTTTACCGCCGAGTTATTCCCCACTGTGGTTCGCAACGTTGCCCTTGGTACGGGGTCCACATGCGCCAGAGTGGGAAGCCTTCTCGCGCCTCAGCTTATACATCTAGTAAGAAACAATATGAAGGGTCTATAGGCTTCATATTCCCGGAATAACATTCAAAGTATAAAAAATAACTACTTAAAAAGGAAGTATCCCTTCTGCTTTGTTCCAAGTTTCTGTAAATTGAGAAAAGTAACTTATACATGTTTGCGTTTTTAGATGATTTTTGTCCGTCAATGACGGAATACTGTTTTAACAAAAATTATAACATAAAAAGCAAAAATTCATGAAAGGGATTATTAACAGCGATTTGCTCTTTCAGAAATAAGGTTTTAGTTCAAAATGTTTTTTACATTTCAACTAAAGCCATTTCATTCCTTTTCATGATCTCCGCGTTACTCTTGTTACATTTGTCTCTGTAAGTTCAGAGTTCCTTGATACGTTTTCAGAAAATTTTGAAAACAAGTTTCTAGTATGAAGACGACATCACATTTTCATTCTGTGATGTATTCGACGTACATGTATTCTACACCAACTTGTGACTATTTTAATTACTTTTGAGTCTGTTTTTGACGTCTGCTTCTGTATCTGCCAAACCGCGCAGAGGGTCATTATGGAAATTGGCAGATGTGTTTCAACCAACAAGAGCATGACTTACGTGGATTTTCGGCTGTATCTTCTAAACCCCTTGCAAAATGCTGTTGAAACTTTGCATTTGCACCTGTTGACTTGACAACAGATGGACGGAATCGACTACTGTTGTGGTTCCTCATGGCATTTTTTTTTCATTTGTCTTTGTATATTTAGAGTTTTTAGACATATTTTCATGAAGTATGGCAAATAGTTTTGAGAGACGACACCTTACAATGTTTAATGTATTCTGTGCCGTCTAATTACCATTTTTATCGTACTAATAAACGCCCCTAAGAAGCACACCCTTTGCGGTGAAGGCGTGGGCGCATTTCAACGCTCAGCGTTGCTCTTGTTCATCATCCGACTATGAAGATTGTGTTACTCGCTGTAGGACAAGTATGTTTGGTTTGGTTTCTCTTCCGTCCTGATGGGGTCGCTTCCCTTAGTGGCTGGTATTCTGGGTGTTCTGTTACCAGAAACAAACCGAATGCGTCTACCGGAAACGTTGACTGATGGTGAAAGTTTCGGAACGTACGTATGACAGTTAAGGCGGCAATAAACCTGCCTTTCATTGCAAAAAAAAATCTGATTTAGAACACATGAAATTGGTCTCAAATTGTTCCTTAGTCAAATTGGAGGTGATTACAGGGCTTCAAACCAACGGAATGTTTGGTGTTGGTGCTCGAGTTGAGGCTTGTCACGGCGTGTCACTTCATGTAACGAGCCTAGTGTCGAGCACTCACATACTGTCAGCAGTTCTTTCTAAACCCAGACATCACTGTTTATCTTCTCAAAGAATAAGTTGAGACAAATTTTGGTGGTAAGTTGTCAGTGAAAAGTGTGGTTCTTGGACGGAACAGGGGTTTATAATACAAGCGTTGTATAAGAGGCAGGATGTAGAGACACAGTCGGGTGCCTTTTACACGAAGCAAATTGACACTATAGCTAAATGACCTGTGGTAGTTTTCATTTTGATGACGATTGACTGTAAATAATCAGTAATTTGTTGGTTTTAATTGAACTTAGCTATTCTACAAAACCTTGGCAACTTTTACGCTCGTTTCATGTCCAGAGTCTCCTTTCGATATGCGATCCAATTGATTGGCAATGTTTCAAGTTTTTTGGGGACCCAATAAAAGTTCCGAGATTGTTGTTGGAAAATGCAAGGGGACATGACTTTGGGAACTTCTTGGTATACCATATATGTAACATACCATAAATTCGGTTTCATTTGAATTTTAGAGTCTTATTCGCAAAACGCAAGTAAAGCAGCTTTAAAGTAATTAGTTTCTAATTGATGCCGTTCCGCAGGACCCGGCTTTTCCGTCCACTTCCGCATTGTGATCGGGCACAAGTTGTACTCGCCTGGAAAACGGATTTGAATTTGACACTGCGGCGTCATTTTACGCCTGTCAAGCTAGCTTTGGACACTGTCCACGCGATAGCGTTGTTATTCTGCTCTTTCATTTTTTGTCCTCGATCGTTTCACATTGTTTTCCCTCTACACGAATATGACCTAAAACCCAACTTTTTGTGTTTTCAAGAACACCTTAATCAAGACTTCCACAGCCTCAAGAAATTAGAGACTGTTTTGAAAAACCTGATTGCCTTTCATGTCAATCAGCACTGTTGACACGTAAAATTGCCATCTCATTGCCCAGAATATATGCTTGAACTTTTTATCTACGGTGTTGTCTCGCGCCTAGATATTATCAAGGAGTTTAATATTCTACTACACTCCCAGCCTCGTCCCCAAGCCTCGTCCCCAAGCCTCAAGATGGCGTGGATCGGTTTAGCCATTTGAGGCTTGAGGATGAGGCTGCTACACTGCTTGATATTATGTTCTCGTGCAATGGGATTTAAACTCGCGACTATCACTAGGCTCCGCCCCTGTAACAAAAATGTGACAGTGGTTGAGTTAGGCTTTTTTAGAGACAGCAGTCATCTAGTGTTTTGGCGAGGAACCAGCCATTGTCACTGACAGGCGTCTATGATTTTGAAATGTTGCGTTTTTGCATCGGCGTCCAAACGAGTGCAATGAGTACTCTGGAGAATGTTTTAAATTTACAACTTGGTTTGTCGTTTTAGTGGATGAGTATGGTTCTTCTTGTGAAAACGCAATCGTGTGGACGGGGTTTTAGACAGACACTTACGCCTGAGTGCCATGCACCGTTTAGGCTGTATCAGCGCTGTCGAAAATACGGGAATTTTAAAGGGATCATTTGAACGAATGTTTACAATGTTCTCATTAAACTGACATATTTCCAATGAAGATTGCCTTTGATGCTTGTCAGCTGCAAAACCGTTGTCATGAATCAACGCTGGTCTTGTTTAACTGGCCTGTGCTAGCTTAATTGTTACATTGAACACTAATTAATATCAACACTTAAAATTGAGTGTGTATTTGTAATTCTATCATTTTATTTTAGTACGGAGTACAAGCGAGCATTTACTCAGGACTACGTTAATCTGGAGGGAAAATCGTCCAAAGCTGACTTGCCCTTAAAAGAACAAGAGGCTGTAACTGAAACGATGTGAAATGCTAACAAATTATACCCACCTATCTGTTACATTATATCTACTTGTCAAATGTATTGTTAAACAATAATATAAACCTGGGTTAAAGAAGGTATTGTGAGGTCTGTTTCATTACGACATAACTTTACGACAGTTTTGCGGAGTCTAAACGGAGACTTGCGACCAGTAAGTCTAAATAATGATCTTCAGGGTTGCGTTCTCTAGACTCGAGGATTTTGCTAGTGAAATGAAGATAGTTGGATCACGTGATTCGCTTGTAATGCATGGCGATATCGTGCGAAATCTTATGTTTTCGCGAGTTTCATGGTTGTACGGAACGCATGCCAGTTGACAGGATAAGGCACACGCAGACGACAATTCCGACCGTTTGCATTCGCCTTTGCTTCGGGTATGCGTAGTCTGAATCTTCGTCCGGTCCTATGCGTAAGTTGGACCACATAGGCAGATTTAGGGGGGGGGGCAGAGGGACCCCCCCCCCCCCTTGGCTGCCGCAAGCAAAATGAAGCAGCAACAGCGTGAAGCGTGAGGAAATATTGAGTTCAGTAACTAGGACCGGTAGTGGAGAAGGGGGGGGGGGCGACTCAGAACCCAGATCGCGGCGGGTTCGCGTTCCCGTTTTTTTAGTCTATAGATTTTCCCCGGCCCCCTACAACTTTCGGGCCGCCTGTGCAATCGCGCTTTGCCCAATTCTGGCCCCGAGGCAACATGCTGGCCCCCCCCTCCCTTATGGTATCCTAGATCCGCCACTGGGTCCACACACAACACAGAGCGATTGTGGTGATCAGTGTTCATCGCATGCAGTTTACAAAACGTATACTTTCAAGCATAAACACTCAATAGATTGCGACTTGGAATTTGCATGAGAATGTATGCTGACAACTTCTTACACAGGTGACCAGCCATAAGCGAATGCAAAAAGCTGTCGCTTCCGATAAATAAATTGAATCAATCTTGAAAGTGTTCCTACAGCACATTTCATTTTTTTATTTTCTTAAGTTACACAGCGCGAGTGACTTCAGCATAAAAAGTGGCTGAATCCGCACGGGTTACAACACAAAATTACGATACCATATTGGCGATCAGAATTTCCACAACAGCAAAGTCAAGGAAGTTATTGTAAACACTTTTGTTTATAATTACCACGTTCACACTGCGCGATGAAAGCATTTGAGAGTTCATTTATACACACAGCCGCAGCAATGAACGCGCAACCACAACATTCTCGGGAACCCAAAAGGTAGTCTTCTGCCTTTGTAATAGTAGCATCTCGAACCAACTCGAATTGATCTTTCCGCTGTGTAACATTTTCCTTGTTTGTAGGTGGTACAATAGGCGCGGCAGCGACGTCTGGAATAGAATTTGAAAGCATTTGGCAGCGGCTCTCTTACCATATTAGTTTTATAACTTCGAGAAATATTACAAAGTACTTGTCTCGCACTATGCTGATATAACTAGTCTGGCAAACAAACTGTTGAATCTAGATATGTACCAATCAAAATACAAGAAATGGCTGTCATCTAGATTACCGGGTACGTTTCATGAAAAGTGACTTATCACGTGGTATTACGCCCCTGCTTCACAATTACCAAATTAGATTTAGTCATCTAATTATTATCACATCACTGCCTGGAAATAATTTCAACAAATTGTTTTATCGAGTAGCAGGTATGGATATATTCTCAGATACTTTGTTTTTTTTTTGATAAAGTGAATTCTAATTATTTTTCAGAAATATTTATGTGAAGCGTAAAACCAAATAATTTTATCTGTCAATATGCAGGACCCTATAAAAATGACCAATTTTGGCTGACTTCGGAACATCATATCTCACAAATGGCTGATCGGATTCATATGACACTTTCAGATATACTATGTTTGATGCACTGTTCTCAACAGAGCTCATAGGAATTGTTCTTAAAATGTTCCACTTTTGCACCTTGAACATTTACATCAAATATAACTTGAGCACGTTATTGACACCGCAGTTTTGCTATCCATGTTGTACCTTCCTTTTTCGCTAAATTTCACTAAAAAAACATTGTGGTCACGTGACCCAATTAATAACAGATTGGTACGAGTCAAACATCTCTTTGTACAGGCTTTGCACTTAAAGTAAATATATACTTTCACTGACAGTTAAAAACTAGTGTTTTCTAGTGCACATACATGTCGATGTGATCCTACTAATCTTATGTCACTTGTCCTGAAACAGAGCCCCGAAAGCTTGTAATGGAAGATAATGCATTAAGCTACATGTTTTGGTCTACAAACTTTCGTGTAATTTAATTTCCTTCGACAGAGAGGCAGATCAATCACAAAACAGGCTTCCGTGCCGGACATCTTTTCTCGTTTTGCGTTGTTTTTCACCATTGCGGGCCTAATCTTGGGGGATGGGCTCCCCTCAATCCCCTATTACGTGAATGCAAACGAAAAAACGCAGAATGGAGAAAAGATTAGTGTATGAATAAGAAAAGTTGTGATATGTGTTTTAATCACCGGGAAGGAGAATTGAAAGACAAATAAAATTGCGTTTATAACAACGCTAAAATGTATTTTTTACCCCGGAAAGCGGCATTTACTCGTCCACAGCGCAGCTTCTCCTATTACGTAACAGTGGCTGAAACCATAGAGATTTGGGTGAGGACCTCTCTTGACCAGGCGCTGTATTTTTCGACAGCCGTTGCAGAAATCTGGTTTAGGCTGGCTAGATTGTCGCCCAGCCAGGTTAACTTGTTCGTCGGTGCCATCGTCTTGTAATTCGTCGACTGATTTTTCCACTTCTTTCTCAACGTCCTGTGTTTCTACGTCATCCTCAGGTTCGTCTATCTCTCTCTCAACCCCCAGGATTCCGTTGTCGTCTTCTTCTTGTGAGATCTCCATAGGTTGTTTTTCGGTGTCTTCTGCTTGCGTGTGAACTATTACTAGCAGACCCAAGAAGAGCAGCAGCCACTGGAACTTGCATGTGAAATGGTATCAGCTGTTTAGAATACATACTCGAGTGTGGTATTACGTCACATCGTCACATGGACCGTAGAAGAGCGATGTGCCCCCGAGGCCAAAGTCTGATAGGTCAATCTATTTTTGTATTCTTATATTACCACTGGTGCTTCTTTCCCCTGATTTGTTCGCCTTGCAATAAATTGTCAAGTTATTACCCCCTTTGATATACAGCCATCGTATGTTCGCCTTGTTTAATTCTAATACCGTCAGTCAGGGATATGATTTCCGCGGCCTGTAATTGGTCAGATCTCAAAAACAGCGACACCTGATCTCCGACGACATGAATGAAAAGTACATAAATTTCTAGCAATACGTGATATTCCACAGGTACACGGTCAACTCAACCTCATAACTCCATTTCTCGCATAGCGTTTGAGCCAATCCACGACAGAAGTCAGTGGCGGATTTAGGGAGGCCAAGGGGACCATGGCCCCCTAAAATTCTCCCACATACCATTTGGAAGGCTTTGAACAAAGCCCGTTGACCGTTTTTTGTTGTTGTTTTAGTAATAAGGTCCACAAACCCCAAAATTCGAGACCCCTGCACCCCTATACTTTAGGCTGGGCGCGCGCATGTGGCGAAATTCCGGTTATTCCTGTTCCCTGCCCCCTCCCCCCAACTCAAAATCCTGGATCCGCCCCTGGAAGTGTACCGGTAATGTTAAAAACCGGACGATCACCGCACAAATAAAAAAGTTCATGTTCAATTTAACGTTTCGTCTTTTCATTTGACATCATCAGGATCATATTTATAACAATTTAGGACAACAAGTGCCAACATACAGCTCAGGTAACATCCATAGAGTGAAGTGAGAGATACACAGAACATAGTCAGTAGCTGGTCATCACCATAGTTGCAGGGTCACTGAGCTCTGCATGTTATTCAGAGAATCAGTGGCATGCTGGTTCTGAATGGCCAATGACTATTTAATGTACAGTAACTCCTTATTAGGTTCTCTGCAGATAATACCAACGGAGTTGGCTTGGTGATTATAGCTAATACAATGCCTATATATGTTACTTTTCTATGAGGTGTGATGTTCTTTCAGCCTGTCACACAATTTTATCGTAGGTATGTGACTATACGTTTGTTGTGTTTTCGTCCAAGAGCTCACTCAACACCTTTTTTAATCACATGAACAAAATGCATCCGTCCATCAACTTCACCATTGAATCTGAGCGCTAGTCGTGTTTACCTTTTCTAGATGTCTTGGTTAAACGTGAGAATAGCACCGTTGTTACATCCGTGTATCTTAAATGTGATAGTTTTGTGCCTATCCAGTACAAGAGAGGTCTAGTCAATTGCTTGTTACATCGTGCCTGGAGAATATGCTCCACCAATTTAAATTTTGATAGTGACGTAGCTATGATTTTCCAGTTATTGCGTGCCAATGGTTTCCCCTCTGAATTTTCTGAATAGCTGTAAAAGGCACTTCCTTTCAAAAATGAATGAGGCAGATAAGGTAGATGTTATTGGACCCGAGAAAAAGAAAGTTTTCTTTTCTCTTGGTTACATCGGGCCAAATAGTATAAAATTGAAACGTCTCGCCTTATTCATTGCATAGACCCAGCAGTTGAACTGATAGTTGTTTTCAAACCTCTTCGGAAACTTTCCAATATGCTGTGTAAACTGAAATCACCCATCCCTTTATTGAACGAGCAATGTTATGTATACATAGGACTCACACAGAAACGCATCTGTGACAAGTTGAACGAACATCACACCTCAGAGGAAAGTAACATATATAGGCATTGTATTAGCTACAATCACCAAGTCAACTCTGTTTGTATTATCTGCAGAGAACCTAATAAGGAGTTACTGTACATTAAATAGTCACTGGCCATTCAGAACCAGCATGCTACTGATTCTCTGAATAACATGCAGAGCTCAGTGACCCTGCAACTATGGGGATAACCAGCTACTGATTATATTCTATGTATCTCTCACTTCACTCTACGGATGTTACCTGAGCTGTATGTTGGCACTTGTTGTCCTAAATTGTTATAAATATGATCCTGATGATGTCTAATGAAAAAGACGAAACGGTGAATTGAACATGAACTTTTTTTATTTGTGCGGCGATCGTCCGGTTTCTAATCTTATTGTGGCCAAAAACTTATTTAAGTACCAGTAATGACTTCTGATTGGGGAAAACAGTATGATCATCAGATGACCTCCGTTACGAAGTGATGTTGCCCGGATGGGAATATTACTTTTGAAGCCACCTGGAGCGACCGATGTCGCTATTCACAAACGAATTGACCATATGCAAGCTGCATAACCGATAAACCTCTGGGTACAGGATTTAATTTCCACCTCAGAGTGAACGCAGACTCTCAATTTAATTGAGTACAGAGGTAAGACCCAGGTCCACGAACACGAAATGGCAGTATATCGAAACAACGAAATCAAGGCAAGCTAATGGAAGAAGAAATCGTAGAAGAGAAGCATTAGTAATAAACCAAATAAAGACTGGTCCCAGATCGGACATGTGCAGGTACAGAACCCTCTCTCTCGGTCCATGTAACTTACATTTTATGCAAAGGATCTACCCTTATATGTTTACTATTCATTTACAATGACTCATTTGATTACTAGATGGTTTTAAAGGTTGTCACGCATAGCTGCGTTCCGTAGACCCAAGACACTCGCGAAGCACTTGCGGCGAGAAATCTACGCTTATGAAACTGAAACAGTCAAGTGTTTTCCATGACCACTCACCGACCAATCGCATCAGGGTCCGCCATTTTTAGGCTACGCTGCCAGGCATGCTTGCGAAACGCTCGCCTTTCATTAGCGTGGTCGTCTGTGATCTATCTTTTTGGCGAGAGGTATGAGCTCACGGAATACATCAACCCAGATCTATAAACTGTTCGCAGGAAAAAGACTCAACGGGTGCTAAGTCACTTCAACTTATTTGACTTTTGATTACGCCACGTGTACAGTGCTTTAAATTGTCCTAATACCGGGTCTTTGTGTACACGTGGCTTAGACAAGACAAAATTATGGAGCTGTTCAGATAGACATGTAAGCTGTCTGTGAATTAGTGTCACGGGTGCTACAGATAGAAACCCAATGTAACAATTTGACTTAAATTTTGTACACAAAATCTTACTTTTCGTAGTTGCAATACTTCATGAATAAAATATAACGGTTGTGCTTTTCTCCATGAAGTGGGTCGATGCGCGAAGTCTTTTTGCATTATTCACTCACATTTCTGTATTTCCGATAACAAGCCTTAACTGTTGGCGTCATTCAATTCAACAAAAGCCTACACAAATCACTATGCAGAAGGATGCAAGGGGGCCATACCCCTCCCCAAAAATTCTCCCAGATACCATTTGGGAGTTCGGGGTGCGAATTGCTGACTAGCATATGCGAGCACCCAGGGGGTTCGGGGTGCGAATGCACAATGCATAGGCCTTGAGCAAACCCCGTTTACCGTTTTTTATATTATTTTTTATATTTTTTTAGTAATAAGATCCGCAAACGCAAATATTTGAGACTCCGGAATTCCTACATTTTAGGCTGGGCGCGCATATGTGACGAAATTCTGGTTATTCTTGTACCCTGGCCGCCTCTAACTCAAAATCCTGGATCCGCCCCTGGGATGAGTCGGGAAAGACACCGAGTTTCTCACTGACTAGGACAAGGCCAATCTGTGTACTGCATGGTATCTAGGGACTCGGTGAACGAAATTTAAAAGTGAATAGTCCTTTGTAGACTTCAAGTCGCATTGCTTAAACGTCAGATTTCTATAATTAGGGACATGTCGTTTTGTAAAGGACGCCTAACTTTTAGCAAGGGATGTCTTTATAATTTAGGCAGAAGGTCTGGCTACAACAGCGAATGTACAGCATTGCAAATTTCTTTTGAAAACCACCACCGGCTTATGATTGGCGTTCGGAAGACATCAACGTATTCTAACTAATAAGCTGATTTAAGAGGAGGGGGAAGGACTACGGACATGACCAACGAAATAAAGAAGGAAACGTCGTCAGCATGCCGATTTTAGGACTTATGCGGACCTTTCCCCTGAAAGATTACAGTGTACTCCCGCCTTGCGACATCTCATATCCAACAGTATAACTCCTGATTTAAAAATTTCAATACCTTACGTTACGTTAATTAAACATTACGTTATCTACATAATAAACATAAATATGTAAACACACATATAATCCGAGAAATTCCTCCTCACTCATCGGGTAGATAAATTTCTTGGCACATTTACCTTCATTTTGAATTACTTTGAAACTTAACAAGACCAGTCGCGAAAGGAAATGTTTGAAGAAAAATTGAACAAATGGTGAATTTGAAGACGGCAAACTCTTATTTGCATAAAGCTAGTCGCCAGCAGCTTTTGTGCTCTTTCCGTGAGCAAAGTAAAGAAAGAAAGAAAGAAAGAAACAGTTTTAGACTTACATTTGTTCAATTTTTGTCGTGGATGATAGATCAGTGTAATAACCCTCTAACCAAACCAGTAGGTTGGAAGTTGTCAATTTAATTCTCTGCTCAACACAATATCATTATCATAAGCACCGGTTGTAAAATGCTAAACCTAGTTTTCAATTATTATTGCGTGAAATTTGTCAATATCGCAACCTGGAAAAAGTTACGCCTGAACGCTTCCAGGAGAAGTGGTCGTTCTGTTGCAGCAGGCATAACTTTTACATATGGTCCAGTAGTAATATTTTTAAGGTGGTAAGCTGAATTACATTTTGTTTTTGTACTTGTTTGTTGATGCAATAAATTTCTTACCTAATAATGCGAAGACAACATGGGTGAGGTTCCAAAGTGAACTTTTTAATGAAACGATGAAAACGCTGGATGTGACATAAGGTCATAATTTATGATAAGTAGTGTGAAACGTGAGAAATAAGAACTGCAGTTACATTTATACAGCAAGCGACGCTGAAAATGTGGGTGACGATCTGCTTCCGCCGCCTTCAATGTATTTGTAACTGACTTTAATAGTAAGAAGTTGGAGGAAATAAAAGCAAAATGACATTTAGAAATATTTTATATGCCATCATGAGGAGAGCAGTTCTAACCAAGGCACTAATGGAATATATTGCTGCTTATACGGTCAAATCTATTACAGTCAAAGTTTTTTTTTTTAAATAAGCGACTTTAATGGTACCTTCTTCAGCTTACCATATGTTTCATGGTGAGTTTCTGAAACTTCACAGCGTCGCTTGTTAATACACAGCCTCGATATGTGTATAACGGTAGAAGTATTGCGCAGATACGACAGAGTGCAGAAATTTATACCCGTTCCATCGCACAAAACCTGATGCAGGCAAATGACGAACATCTTAAATGGGTGAGTCAAAAGTATCTGATCAGTGCATTCCATTTAGATTTCTTATGAAACAAGCTAATAAATCAAACGCAGCTTTGTCATGAAACAAAGAAGTTATACCGCCGAATGAGCTTTTGCGGTAGCGTAGTCAGAAGCATAAAACAGGTGGCGATACCGTGTGTAGATTTGCACTCACGTGCAGCAGAAGAAAACGATATCACACATTCCCCATTAAAGACGTGTAACGTCAGCTTTGCCTCCCCAATCTCCCGTAATAAATCGTCCCAGCATTTTGGCAATAAACTGTGGGCTTGGTGATTTGGGATCCCCTGGCTCCTGCAGTGCTCACCTACCACCCTGTACATTTCAAGATGCCAAAAAATGACGCCGTTGCGTTTCACCGTACTTATAATGAAATCATATTTGTCGGGTACATTAAAAGTGATGAAATGCTGTTTATGAAGTTAATGAGTTTTTCGTGCTTGTAAATGGAGCTTTATTTTCTATTTGTCAGTTTGACCCTGTTTCACCAATGAAAAATGAGTTATTGCTGCGTAAAAGAAATGGAATCTGCTGCAGGTTGTTCTACGTGTATATCTTGAAACGTATAACTAACAATATTTTATGGTAGCAACGAAACTTCATTATTGGCATTGTCCTAATCGTTCGCGTTACTATTATTGTGATATTTGTCATTACTATTTCTACATTATCATCAGCACCACCATCATCACCACCACCATCATCACCACCACCATCATCACCACCACCATCATCACCACTACTGCTACAATTATATTATCAGAGTCGATATTGTCGTCTTTGTTTCAACAGAAGTAGCAGTAGCAATAGCAGTAACAGCAGCAGCAGCAGCAGCAGCAGCAGCAGCAGCAGCAGCAGCAGCAGCAGCAGCAGCAGTTTTGATCTGTTTGAGTTGGAAGTGTTCAACTCGAGCTTGTCCTGATTAACGAGCAGCTGTAAAGAAACGCTTCGTTTGTCAGGCCGTTGTGGTAAACATAAATAAAAACGTCATGTTTTTTTGGAAGGAATAGACAGCTTCTTCATGCAAAGGTACACGTATGCACAGTTCAACCTTACGGTGGTCGTGCCTTCCTCATCACGATCACAGAAAGTCATCATTTTTGTCGTCGTTATCTTGTTTTCCATAGGCGGACTTAGGGGGGCTCAGGGGGTCCGTCCCTCCCCCTTGGCTGCATCAAGCAAAAATGGAACAGCAACAGCGTGAAGCGCGAGGAAATATTGAGTAAGGAACTAGGACGTTGAGAAAGGGGTGCCCTAGATTGCGGCGTTCCCGTTTTTTTTTTTAGCCCACCGGTAAATCTTTCGAACAAGGTTCCCGCAACTTCGGGCTTGTGCTGCAAATACAATCGCGCTTTGCCCAATTCCCGAGGCAACATGTTGGCCCCGCCCCTCTTTATGGTATCCAAATCCGCCACTGTTTTCATCAATATTCTTCAAAAAGGCATAATCGGTTTCATGACTAAAACATTTTGGAGTTGTTTTGGGGTATGATTTCAAAAGAAAGGCACATTTTTGCAAGAAAAGAGAAGTGTTTTTGACGAAAAATTTCCGAAAAATTCTTGAAGTGTTGTATGAGATAAATTCGGGTAATTCTGTTCACTGAACGTGTGAATTTTATTCAGACTTTGTTTTCGCCAATTGCGTCACTTTACATTCAAAGGAAAGCGGTTTCCAGGGTAATTTACGAAGGCGGATACTTAGTGAAATCATTGCGTGTGTGAACAAAACAATTAGTGCGTAATGTATGCAACTTATCGTCATTTAAGGGATAGTTATGCCGCATAACCATAGCCATTACAACCGATTTTGTTAATCAATGCGTGTTGATTAACATTTTTGGCGGGAATCCGAGGCCGGATTTGAACACGCTTCATTCAGGTTTCGTGTAACGACAGGCGTCGCCTCAACCACTGAGTTATTCAGCAGCTTACGTCATTTTACGTGAAAATGGAGTACGCGCAATACTCGAATGTTCAATAAACCGCATTGTACCAACATTTAAGACGCACAATTTCAATAAAAACCACAGTAAAATTTATGCTATTTTCTCTCACTTGTAAATCATCTCCAGTTTAAATATTGTTAATATGTCTTCGTGAATCTTTAACTTTGACATTATACTCAGTAACCAGTGGTAACCTAACCTTACGATATTTTTACGGTGGAAACCTAGACAAGATGTGTAGTAACCTAGCCTGGACACTAACGGGATTTTCCGTAGATAAGCCCACTCGATAAAACTTCCATGGGCGTTTATGACGAATAAACGCCCATTGACGTTTATTTGGTGTTTCGACTTCAGATGTCAAGTGTCCAGACAGTGGGCGTTTATTCGGAAAACTTCCTCTTAAAATCCCACTCGGTGTCAATTTTTTTCACAAACTCACGTTTGTGGATCATTTACCGTTTATAAAAACTAACAAGGTGTTGGCGAACTATACATTTATTAACATAACATTAATAATACAGTTGTAACTAAAAATGTCAAAGTCAGCAAAACTATGACTTTCCGTTTTCACGCCCTTCTTTTTCGAATGAACGCCTGGGCGTTTATTTGGTGTTACTAAAACGCTTGAAAATTTCCAATTTCCGAATACTGACACGCCCATGGGCTTATCTACTGAAAATCCCGATACCATCGCAATCAGCATCAGTACGGCTCTCAACATCAGTATTACTTTAACGCAGGTTTGAAGCACTCACGAGCTACAAGGTAACGTGGACGACTTTCAACGTTGGGATGACCGAGCACCAGAACACTGCAGTGGAGGATCTCCGGTGGGAAATTCAGGGGATTTAAACCCCCCTTGGGACAGGATCAAAAATGAAAATTAAAAAAACATCACCAGCAAAACGAAAACGGCACTGCCAGCGTAGGTAAACCCCAGGTAACCCACCTCAAAAAATAGAAGAGGAGGGGGTTCACCCTGAAAAAATATAATTTCTTTACATTCTGATTCCCGAAAAGCAACACGTTTCGAGTTTTCGTGACTCATCGGTAAGTCCTGCGGAGTTCAATTTCGAGCACGCTCCTCAAGTAGCCCAGCACTTTGGATCCAGCGCGGAAAAAGCAAGAATCTAGAGCTGATTTGTTTAGATAACTAGCGTCTTTAAGATATGTTTAGGGAAAATGCTGTGATACTGCAACCCCGGATATTCAGGTGAGTCGACGTGCAACGTTTTTGCCTCATCTGTCATGTCTTGACATGATATTCTACTCCATAGGTTTGTAAAATTGCCTTGCGCATAAAACATACAGTGTACGCGTAATGTGTATACTTTAGAAAAATGATCAGCTCGTTTTGCGAAGAATTGTTCGGTCCTTTGTAAGAGCCGTTGGGGCGGGTGCTGTGGTTTGGTCGCGAGTCCGTTTCAAGATACACCCTAGCAAGTTAGGCCTGTACAAGGAATGAACCCGGGTAGCACTCATATTGACAAGGTGACCTCAATCGCGAACAGTGTACAGTACCAGGAATTGCGGGTAGGTTGTACTTTCGTAGCCTCGTGGGACTCACGCGGTGTTGAATAAGTCCCCTCTGGAGCCCTAGTTCTGACCTCAATACTGACCGTCTTCCTACCCGCAATAAGCATCACTTCCGTCTTTTGGAATTTTCGTAGAAAGGCCCACCAGATGAAACGCCCATGCCTATGGGCGTTTATTTGGTGTTACAACTTCGGGTTTCAAGTGTTCAGACTTTGGGACGTTTATTCGAAAAATTGCAAGAGATACGAAGTAGTCCTGGGATACATCGTCTTCGACAAAAGCGCAAGATTTGAAGCAGTCTATGATGAATAGGTCAAATATACTTGTGCTTGTAACTCTTTTGAATGTACTTGACAACCTCAAGGGGTTTAGTGCCAAGCTGCAAAAACAAGCTGCTGACAGTGTAGAGGCTTACAATCTCATTGACACAGCAGTTGACGAAGTGTAACCATTAAGAGCAAAAACCGAAGATCTATGCTATGTCTGTGTTGAATGGTTCCAAGACGCGCACACCATAGCTGAGAACATTGGATACGATATTCAGATTCATCGGCAGTCCAGACACCACACGCACAGGGCTAATGTTCCCGCAGAAACACTCAGGTAATAATTATGATTCAACACATTTTGTACATAATGTCGGTTTTCTGACTTACTTTTAATTTTGCTGCTTGTTTACAATGAAAACGAAATAGTAATTATTTTCGTACATACCAAATTTACTCAGTAAAGCACAGGGTCTACGAACGCACAGAAACTGATTCTAGTTTGTATTTCCACTTGGCTCTTTATTTGCTTCATAACCAAAATCTAATTCACGTAGTGCGTAGTTGAATTTGTTGTCAGTAATTGTTTCTTCTAGTGAGTACTACAGAAGAGCAGTCGAAATACCTTTCCTAGACAACCTCTCACAGCAATTGACCACCAGGTTTTCGAAAGACAACTGGCAGGTGGAAGCTGTCATGTCTTGTGCCAGTAGTGGTTAGCAGGATGACGGATGTAGACTTAGACTCACTGGAGGATCTGCTGCATTTCTGGGGCGTAGACTTGCCATCACCAGATCCCCTCAAGGCGATTGACTCCTTTCTGGCTATCGGCATTTTGAGCAATATGCTGTGTCTTGTGTTAAAATACCAATTGCAACACGTAATAATAGAAACATAAAAGTGTCAATATCTTTTGCTTTTATTTCAGAGAGAGCTAAGACGCTGTGGCGGTCCTTCTGAAATGCTCAAAGTTGAGAGGAATTGCCAAGTAACTTGCTTTTTACACTCAAGCATGCACTTGGACGGCGACATCTTCCCAAACTTCAAGGAGCTGATATTGATAGGATGCGTATCCCCTCGACCCTGTGAGGCAGGTGCGTTTAAATACCTAAAAATTCGTAACAGCGAACTAAAGTAACACGTTTGTTCAATAACTCGATGTATTTGTAAAGGTTTTACATCGAATTTTTATGATTTATTGGTGTAAAACGATGAATTCAAGCGATTACCTGACACCTGTAAGCGTGTTGTGAACTGCTGAACAGACTGCATTCGAACCACTGACGTCATTGGTTAATTTCAACACCTCCGTTAGGTGTCAGGAAAAAAGTTGTACTTGCTGTTATCAAGTGGAACTACTCGACCTAAATGATACAAACTAAGTTGTTTTTGGTGGCATTCTATTTTAAATAATGACCAGCATCTTTTCACTATTAAAAATGACCCCATATAAATAAATGGATTTTTAATGTTACAAAGCAAAGACCACAGACTTCTTTTCCTGTGCATTGCTCGGGATTGCCAATCTACACAAACTCTTCTCTCATGCACACTATTCCTCTCTCAGGGATCTGAAGTCTCCCGTTCTAACACCAGGCACTTTTCGTCCACACTGCGTAACTTTTTGCTCCCAAAGAGATCAGCCCCGCTCCCACACACTATTTCAAACCGTTCCTTTCCCTCCCGCCACTTCCCGCGCGCTGCTCAGCCAAGAAATTTAAAATTCTTCTCACGCACGCTGGACCCTTCACGTATTCAAATTTCCCCGATCAGCCTGAGGCAGCACTACAGTTTTCGCTTCTCAATCACGTATATAACATTCTTTGCTCCTGAAGGAACCAGCCCAGCTCCCACACATCATATTCCTGGCCTGCATGCCTTTACTTTCTCTGCCTAATTGCATATGTGCAGTGTGCCGCTTGCCGATTTTGTTATAGACACGGGTATGTTTTTCGCCGATTTAGGTATATATTGCCTGATCACCACAACCCATCGCTTAACGTCCGATCGCTATTCGCTCCCGACCACACCACACCACCCCCATTGTCCGATCGCGGCTCTATGGTCAGTGGCGACTGAAGCGAGGACTTTCGGCGCACGGGAGCAAAAAACAACAGTGCGTGCCCCTGTCAACACCTCCTTGGCGCNCCCCCCCCCCCCCCCCCGGTCGACAAAGGCTCCCTGGTTTCCCCTGCTGAAACCCAGTTTAAGACACCTTCTTATATACACCAGCAACATCGAAAGGCACTTGGACAGCGACATAAGTGCAATGTCAATTCTGAATTGACAATGGTTACAGCCACAATGAAATCACAGACTGGTCGTACATGTGTCTTACGCGTTTCTTGGATCGACAGCGGATCGGATTCATCAAATTGTTAATTGTGATTTTCCAGAAACGTAACAAATAGGCGATGTGTCATTTACATGCAGAGATGATGTATTGGAAACGTATGGGGGTGGCTGCACTAACTGGTGCACGCGAGGTACGTACGCACGTTAATTTCATTTACGGGTTCTTCTTCAGCTGCAAAGGTTTTGCCGGAAGATAACTCGTTGACGTCTTTATCAGCGCTTTAGGTGATTCGAGCCCCTCAGTAAAATCCCTAACCCAAACAAAAATTGATCGCGCAGCGCCATCTTTAAGTTACTGCCGTTAACCGCAGTGAATCAACAACTTAAGTTGATACCTTGAACAAAAAAGAGATTCGCTTTGTAACTGATCGCGGCGACTGAACCGAAATCGCTCAGCCATTTCTAAGGGTTTTGGCTCACAGATGGGAGTGTCGGACGGAGAGCATAAGCTTCGCAATAGGGCTACCCCGTAGGTGTTCTGACAGATAAACTCATCGCGGCAACCTCTCTCTTCTTAATACGTTTATCTCTATATCTCAAGTATAGTATAGTTACATTTCACAATTTGTGTTGTTTTCTTATGCGGTCTTATACTATACACATATACGCGCAAAAAACACACACGCACGCACGCACGCACGCACGCACGCACACACACACACACACACAACATATGGGTCATTTGAGTCATTCAAGTTGAGGGAGAATAGTTCCCCATCGGTCTGAAAATGTGGTGTGTTCAGAGTTCTTGCAATAAATATGTTCTTCAATTTTGTAATAATCTAGCACATCTATCTGGAATATCTGAAGAACGCTTTTTATAGCGACATCAGTGAATATTATTTTGCAAGAACAAGAATAAGATTTATAATGTTACTGTTACAGTATTGAAAGCCAAACATGCATATCTAAAGCCAGAGGCTGATCTATTTTGTTGACAAACCAGTCAATTAAAGATTTCCAAAATTTGTGAATCACTGAACAAAACCAACATGAATGCACGATAGTCTCCCTCTCCTACCGACAGAAAGTACACAAGTCAATATCAATAATATTCATCTTATGAAGCCAAACATTTGTTGTTATAATAATAATGTACCAAAGGAATTTGAAACCACTGGAGTCTAGTACAATGTGTAAAATTCATGCACGAGGCATAGGTCACATTCCACCAATAAACAGCATTTAGAATATCTATTTTACTCCCATGAAATCGAATTGTTTTAAAAAACTCTTGACCCCCACACCCCACGCCCCCTCGACCCACTGCCCCCACGACCCACAACCACCTCGACACACGAGCTGCTGCAATAGAGGTATCTTTGCGTTTTTACTAATTTCATAATCTTCTTAAGTCGCTTTCGAGTGACTTTCCCATAAGACGAATCTCCTCTGGTTCAAGACTGGTGGTTAAAAACAAAAAGTGGCGTAAGAACATATCTAAAATGGCGGATTGTGAGTGCGTATCGTTGTCACGGACGGAAATAGTTTTGGTGCAGAGCTGTGTACTAAATATGCAGTTATGTGGGTAAAAAAAACAATATATGATACAAAGTTAGTGTCATTAAAAGCCACGCTTTTTCCTTGAGTAAACTAAATTATTTACGGGTGTTGGAAAACTTGGCGTTCTACCGTTATTCGGCTGCTAAACTTGTGCTGCGATCTTCTGTCCAGGCTTTTGGGCGCCATGAAATATTGCGTCAACTATTGAACAGTTTCTTTTTCCTCGATTCTTTAATAAACTGTTCTTCTCTTCCACGAGGTTGCATACAAATAACAATAAATCATCGGAGCTGGTTTCATTTCGTTACAAGTTTTTAATATATTACTACCAACAAACCGATTTTTTGAACAAATTTTATTGCTGCGAAGCTGTCGCGAGAGATGTTGCAAACTTTTAGGAAATGGTGCGCTTGTCACGAGTGTACTGTTTCGAAAACGACGATGAATTTTTCTTTGTTGCAAAAGGAGGAGAATAACGCAAGAAAATGACGCTTATTAGATTGTTTCGGCTGCAACGGGTCCAGATTTTGCATGCACCCCCGCCGGTCGCTGGCTTTACATATCGATACAAGTTTCACTGCGAGGTGACGAGCAGAACTACCTGGGCTGCCTGAGTGAAATTTCGGGGTCTAGCGGAGCTCAATACACAGCCTAGCTGTATCATTTTGCCTGGGAAATAATTCTAGGAACGGCAACCAATGACCCTGTTCTACTAAACTTAGGGAGGAAGTACGTTAACGTGTATACACATAATTTCACATTTTTATTATTTCCTTTCTGTCGTATATTCGTTTACTACATGTAAGCTTGAAATGCTTTTTAGTTAATAGTTTGTTTTTTCAAACTGTATTTACTGAAAACATTGCATATCCGTGGCATTTGCGCACTTTTCCAAAAATAACTTGAATCTGTTATGGTCTCGTCTGCTCTTCAGTGAATGGCAGATTCAAACTTTTTGCGGAGAGTGCGAGGAACCTTCAAGACTGTTATTTCATCAGTAAATACAGCTTGAAAAAAACAAACTGTTAACTAAAAAGTGTTTCTAATCAACGCTATATAAAGTATACTGTAAAAGACTATACAACAGAAAGCAAATAATATAGTACATTCATGTTAAAACTTATTCGCTCCCTAAGTTCAGTAGAACTGGGCCAATGGTAGACTCTCGTGGAACTATTTCCGTGACAACGATAGCGCGCTCACAATGCGCCATTTCAGATCACGTTATCACGCCACTTTCTGTTTTTAATCACCAGACTTGAGCCAGAGCTGACTTGCGTGTACGTATGTCTTATAGAAAAGTCACTCAGCGACGTAACAAGATTACGAAATAGATAAAAAGCGCGAAAATATCTTTGTTACCACGGGTCGTGTGTCGAGAAGGTTGTGGGTCGAGGGGGTCGAGAGGTGTGGGAGTCGAGGGGGTTTTAGAAAAATCCAAATATTTCTCCATTCTACATCTGCAGATGAAATGAAGCGACGGAACCATATAATTTTAAAGCATTTAGAAAAGATTGTTCATATTTCCATATTATTACAGTTCTGCTTATTTTATTCTTTTTATTCCCTCAAATATATTAAAATGACTTTTGCAGAGAGTCAATCACTTGATGTGGTGGCAAGGGTAGAGTAGAGAACAGGTGCACCAATTAGGTTAAAATGAATAATATCACTACAGTTATACGACCAAGGACAAGAAGTTGCCTTCTAGATTACATCTAGAGAAGTTCATTTACTTCTTGTATTTTTGTAATTAAGTTTGATCATGTCGCCCAAATTGACAGAGAATTTCATACCTGATAAAGTAAACTCAGATCTGCATTAAGATAGATTGAAGTCTGTACATAGTCGGGATCCGCTTAATCTCATAGAACCGATCCAGATGCAGTGAGTTTTGCATTAACTTGGTTTTAGACCTGAAAACTTGGAGAACTGGGCTACTAGACTAAGATAGGTTTTCATAGAATTCACACAGGCGTTTATGGTCAATACAGTATCATCTGCTTACTGAGTTATTTTATAAATTTGAGTACCTACTTTACTTCCTTTAATGTTTTTGTTTTTACGAAACGTATGATTCCCATTAACTCTGCGAACAGTAGAAATAAGTAAGGTGACAAAGGGTCCCCTTGTCGACAACATCAACCAGGAAAATACCAGGAAGTCACACCGTGCTGAATCACACAAAGTTGAATGTGCATCTCTATTTAGCAACTGTACCCAGCTAACAAATTTTTCAGGGAAGTTAAATTTTTTAATGTTTTATATATAAATTTCCAGAACGCTTTCTCAAAGTCCATCAGAAGCAATAAGACAGGAATGTCGTTCTCCACTGAAAATGTCATTAAATCACAAATGATTGCGGTATTATCACCAATAAATTGGCCCTGAAGAAAGCCCTTCTGGTTTTTATGAATGAGAGAATTTGAAACTGTTTCATTCTGTGAGCAATACAGCCTGATAATATTTTATAACTATTATTTAGAATGGAAATTGGACTCCAATTTTTTAAAATTTACGAGGCATTTTAGCTTTTGGTATGATACTAAAGACATCCTGTTTTGTGATGAGGACAATTGTCCTACTCTGAGATCGCCCTTAATCTTGTTCAACTACATGTATGCTGCATGTGTGGCAGACTGTCACCCACCTTTGCAGTTCAACATATTTTATAACTTTTGAATTTATCGATATCTGTAGTAGTTTAGCTACTGTAAACTAGCTTCGGTATTGCTTCGTATTCAGCGCATTGATTGTCCAGATCTTTCCTCATATTGCTCAACAGTTCAGTCTTTGAGTCAAACGTTTGCAAATACTCAATGAAACCAGCCACCGTCACCAATTTCATGTTTTATTGTTGGACGAACTTGTAAGCAATTTACTACGATCATGCGGCCCGAATCGGAACTATGGCTCGCACCACAAAACTCTAGCCCATGGGTCCTACACTTACGCTGTTTTCTTCTTATTTGCAGCCAGACGGCTTGCTGTCACGGTAACACTCTGAGGGAAGATCGGCAGGTCAAAAACATGAAAGCTGTCAAGTGTATGTGAAGGATCGTGTTCAACACAATAGTTGTCAGGTTTGGATGATTGCTGATCTATAAAGAATTGATGGAGCATGGAACGAGACAGTAGTTCATTGACTCAGTGGTCACGTGTCTTGCAGGTGTTCAACAGCTTTGTATAAACAATCAGAGGTTTTGGAACTAAAAGGAGTCGTCACGCATGGAGAATCGGCCACACTTCCATTTCACGTACGCCATTGTTAATTGTGGTGTAATCGTGTCATTGCAGTGCGAAATCTGCGTGAATAGATAGTGTCCATGAGAAAAACTCGCCTGTTCTCTAGCTACAGCAGTACAGATCTCGGACAGCTGTCATGTTTATAACTTAGTAAGTGTCAACTTACCGACACCCTCATTATCACTACTAGTAGTAATAGTAAACTTTGGAGATTAACACCCAGCCTAGTATTCTGTTCACGCTATGCATGACAGCGTTTTCCCGTTCAGTGACTTTGACAGACGAAGGGGGTTCTGAGCGCGTGATAACGTCTAGCTTCTTTGTTACCTGCCAAGCAAAGTCTTTTTTCTGTTATGACAACAGGCAAGCCAATTATCTACCAAGCTTATAACAGACCACGTGTGAACGCCGTCAAACCCAGAGCGAAATGGTACATTCAGAAAGAATAAATTGTCGTAACTTCGGTTGCAGTTGGGCGATTTTGGCGATTCAAAAACTAAACATGATCACCATTAGACGAGGATTTCATAAATGCTATTGGTTTATGTTCAAATATGTTCTAACTTAACTTTTATATTTAACAGCACAGCCTAGTCAGGCTAGATACAATCTTGTTGAAGAGTAGAGCAATTATCGAACAGAAGAGAGCTGGCCCTCCAACCATGAATGCTTGAATGGAGTAATCAGTCGTGTAAGATATTGGCTACAAGAGTAAACTTCCCAACTTGTTGTTGGGCTATAGAATCGAACAAGTTGACAGCAACGGGAAAACGCCGTAATGAATGAGTTTTTATAAAATGCTTAAAGGCTTTTCGTTAAAATATACAAAAACAGCACAAAAACAGTGTATGAGATGACATCGAGTTTTTCTACATCCAATGTTTATGATTTTACAAAATAATAACTTGATGTGAAGGTGGTGTATGAATACAAAACTTGAAGTGATTTTCTGTACAAGCTTTGGTGATTTAATACAAGCTTTCAGTTTCATGCATGCACTTTCCAGAACGTCATGATATTTTCGTAATAGTGGATATAATAGGTTTACAGCTATATCATATATTGAGAACTATTTCAGTTGCGCAATTATATGTCCCTGTGTAAGTTGGTTATGCAGACGTCACACAAGATAATGACAGACTTTGATAAAGTTGGCACCAGTTGTCAAGAGAATCTTAGACATTATTAACCTAAATAAGCAATCTTGATTATTCATTATTTATAGTTTTTCATTTGAATGTGTCTCCATTTTCGAACAATAATTAAAAGAAACATTCTGAACAAGCTTACTGTACATTTTATATGCATCCCAAAATGAGACTGAAGCTAACCAAGGTTACCTTACAGCTTAGAAATAAGCTGATGTCACAATTTTATAAACTATTCTTTTGTCATGGTAGAGTGCAACCTCTAAATCCATTTGACAATTTAGGGCGTTTCCTTGAAACCATAATCACTGTGTTCGATCCCAGGATGTTTTGGCTATACATCTTCAGTCAAACGTTCCACATATGCTTGGTTAACAACATTGAAGTGAACAAGTCAAATACACAGTTGAGTCACTTTTATGGCCGTACTTGTGTATTGCTTCAGTGCTTAGAATCCCATGTACAGTAGTCTGTACCCTGCATGTCTCTTTTTATTCTATTTGTTGTGATAGTGAGAGTTGTGACTTACAACTACTTCAGCTAGGGACTGAGACTGATTTATGTGTGACAGTAGAGAAGAAACCAGGAGAAACAGATTAGGGAACTTCAGTCCCAAGACAGCACCAAAATACCCCACCAACACATTAAAGCTCCGTCATTAAGAGAAGAGAAAATAGCTATGCATGTACTCAGGGTACCTATAAATAAATGCTCTTCAATTAAGTTTACTTAACATTAACTGAGTGTGCAATCACTAATTGGTAACTCATTTGTGTTTTGTTAAAGTTCTAATCACCCAATGCATTTGATTTATTTTCTGTAGTTAATGGACTGAAGCCAACAAAAAGTAAATATAGCTGTAAACAACAGTTTGCCTACCGGTACGTAAAATTTAATTCTTTCTCAAGGAGATCTTATCACACACAAAGAAGAGGATCAGATGATGGCAAAAAGTAACACAAAATGAAGTCCACGCTATGATGACAGGAAATAGTGGCAAACTCCCAAAGAATTATATCCTCTCTCACTAAGTCTTGATCAACTATAAAATCGTACTTTTGTTTGATTCTTATAACAGCAAATCAAAGTATCTCTGGCCTTAAAAGTGGCAATCCGAGGTGGTCATCTGGTTGTTTCCTACTCTTTTATTTTAGATTCTGTTGCAGGGAACACACCTAAAATCTGAAAAGCAACATTTCTCTGCAAAAATCTTAACTGAAGTTTCTAAAGAGCTTTCTATAAATGAAAACAATTTGGCTATGGGAAAATGTTCATTTCACTAACAACATTAACTGAACGGATTAAACAGAAAGGAAAGGTCAAAATTCCAACAACTAACACTTTATCAACTTATGAATAATGAGAACAAAAAAAATAATAATTTACAGGCGACATTTAAAAATCTTGTTTTTGAACAAAAAGAAGAATACTCCACTCTATATAAAGCGAGAACAAATTAATCACATTATTCAAGCGTAAAAATAAGTTCCTCGGTTATTCGGACGTAAAGTAATCTATATAGGCCAGATTCTTCTGCATTTTCATCAAACCTGTGCTGTACTACAATATTGTAATTGTGTCTTAATTGCTCATTTGTTGGTTTGTTTTGGTCTATTGGTCTGCCTGTCATCGCTCAAAAATCACTCGGACCCTGTGTTGGTGCCAGCCAGGAATGATGTGGTTTTCAAATTGGTCTTGTTGCCTCTTAGTTTATTAGTTGTCTCTTTATTGAATAACTGTTCATTTTGGATTTACTTTCACGTTTGCACAACAAAAGATTTCAGATATGTTTCTGTCAACTTGCTTTGTTTTCTGTCGAGTAACTTCTATGTCCCATCCAACCTGAGTATCCATATGTGATGTATTGCTCATTTCTGTATGTTGATGTCGTAGACCAAGTAAGTCACCCGACCAAGTTAATTTGGTCGGGTGACCTACTTGATCCACGACTTTGACACATTGCCCATTCGAAGAATCATTTTTTGCAAGCGACATGATGATCATTAATATATGTTGTAGAAACAGTGGTAGTTGCTTTCTGTATATCAGGGCACAAGTGATTTAGTGTCGCAGAATGAAAAGGTGGTCTTAACACATTCTATCTATTCCCGTTTACATGACGCAAACACTTGAAGTGTACTGCACAATTGTATTTCTTGTAAAATTATCTTGCTTTGGAGTCACTCTGCGTGTGTATGGTGTGTATGGACTCATTCTAGTAACACTATAAGTTACAGTGGAGACTGTTGTTACTCATCACTTTGATCTTTGATTTCGAATAATACATTCTGATTGCAGTCACTGTGTAGCTCATTTAGCCATCTGTTGTTTTGCTTAAGTTGTTTTGTCTTGTTTTTCTACACAAAACATTAAGGACATTTGGTCAATTCATCAGTTTGCCCGACATTTACTGTATTGTTTGACAAGGAGTATGGATAAAAATAATATTGTACTTGCTTTCTAGCCTAAGTCAGATTTTAATCAAATTTGAGCAGAAATTGACAGCTTAGTGCATTCACCTCACCAAAGCGAACAAAATTTTGTAGAGCTAGACTATTTGCTGTATAATGTTTAAGCATTTACACCTTAAAAAGAAAAATTAGCGTTGTTAACTGTGTGGTTGGAAATATTCTTATAACTGCAGCAACATCCAGAGAATGAATTTGCTTATTTAAGAAAGTAAGTGAAAATTCAAAAATAATTCCAATATTCATTTGGCCAAAGATTTATGACATTTTCAGTTGAAAATTGCGTCTACTGAACATCCATTGACTGTGCTAAAATATATGTGCATCCAACAGTGTGTGTACATCCTTCCTATTCTACATCAATTTGTCGTGTTCTGTTCTACGCCACACTACTTCTAATCAAATAAATGAAATACAACTACGGTACCTCTGCATCCATGTTATTTTTTATCATTGTTGAATGTTAAAGTTTTACAATTCAGTTCCTGAAACTTTGGTTCAAATTGTGTCTCATTATTTGCTCGCCTCTGTTTCCTGTATAAACAAGTTTTGAAGAAACGGAGATTGTTTATTTTATACAAGCTTAGTTCTTAGAACTACAAGTGGTATTTGATTTTACTGCCATTTCTTGGACTTTCTTGAATCCTAATTTAATCTGCAGGTTTTGAAATTTTTCCATTGACGTTGGACAATGCTTTGTTTAACATTTGACAAAATGATAATGCAATTCTGAGTATATGTTAAAACTGGTATTTCGTGTTTTCAGTTGTCTCACTGGTTCATCTATATAATCCCCGGTGTTCGCATTTACCACAGAAAGCTTGGTTATAAACTGTCCTTTTGGTTTTCATCCCCTAAATTGTTTATTAAAATGATGCAGCTGGTCAAATGTAGTTCCATCCATTCATCTGTGGTTTTGGAGTAAGGGCCTGATGTATCTTCAGCAATTAGCCTGGTGCATATTGTAGTTAGATATCGTTTATGATAAGGGTCTGAAAATTTTTAGACCAGGCGACCAGTCGTCATGGGTTCTTAAAGCTGCATTTCATCTCGTTTTGCTATCACTTCTAAGTCTTTCGGGTTCTTAACCGTAGAGTTTCAATGCTTAAAAACATTAGTACGTCTAAGTAACACCGAACTGGTGTCAAACGCGTCGGTACACTTGAGGCAGGGTGACGCAGTATCTGTCAAGGGATTTTCTGCCGTTCTCTGCTTCATTTCCCTAACACACGTAGTCTTTGCAGTTACGTAAACAAACCGTCACGACTGCTGCAGTAACTAAAACAACTGGGCATCTTTGCATATAAGTTATACGCTGTATAGCAACAAGGACGTCGCATTATCACTCGTCACGTTATTGTTGAACAATGCGCCTGACGTCATACAGCAATCAAACTTATCCGTCGGATAACATTGAAGTTTTATGCTACCCAGCCCTGAAGTCACTGTATATAGTACATAGTATTACATTGCATGTGCTCACGGCGATGGTTATTACTGTGCAGAGTGGCTGGCCTGTTGAGGATTTTCCTGTTCTTATTGGTAACAAGAAACAAGTTCTATCATGCGACTGATTTTGTAAGTGTAAGATACTAATTCCATTTTTAAATTTAGTCAGTTCAACATGACGAAATGCAATTTTGAAATTGGAAAGGTATTGCTTCTTGATTTAACTAATTTGGCGAGGCATCGAAAGAATTTTTATGTTCATACTATGTTTGTGTGCTTACAGTGATGTTATCTGCCTCAGTAGTTGCCAGGCTTCTATGCAGTCTGACGTCTTGTCGCTTCTTCTTCGTAACAGCTACACCAGGATCCTATTCTACCCGCCGTACACTAACTAGTTGGAGGCGTAGCTTGATGTCGTCAGATGGCATCCAGCTTCCTCGACTCGTTTCGACCCTAAACCATAACGGTCTCCACTGGTGGGTCCACAGTGGCGGCCAACCCACTGTGCATCACTGAGGCCTCCAACTTCCTTCATTCCGACGGTACCACAGCCAACAAGATGTCCTCTCAGCTGTCTCGCCCAGTCTTCTCACTGCAGCTTTCTTCCTTCCCCCTCGCACACCAATCTTCTCCAGCAACCACCATACAGATCTTGCAGGGAATCCTCTACATCCCACCTCTACAGGAAACAACCAAGTTCGCCAGCCCCGAGCTCTACATGTCTCCGCCAGCTCGCTATACTTAGATAATTTCCTCTCATGGGCCTCTTCGCATCCTTCCTCCCAAGGCACCGTAAGCTCTATAATCACTATACATTGATGAATGTCCGACCACAGAATGATGTCAGGCCGCAGTGATGTTTCCACAATACTCGGGAACACAAGCTTTCTTCCCAGATCTACTCTCATTTCCCAGCTTACTCCACCCAGGATGCAAGGCTGCTGACGTGACTTCTTCCGTATCTCACCTGCCCTGACGAATTGTATGAGCTGGCTGCTTGCCCTAGGCTGAGTTGTTCTTGTCTCCTTCTATGATGTCTGCAAGGGTCTTCTGTACGCCATCTGTATCGGCCCTGCTGAAGTGCCATCTTGCACCCTGATAAGATGTGGGCCAATGTACCTCTTCCTCCACCTGACTGGCAGGCTGGGTCATCCACTAGGCCCCAGCGAAGAAGTTCGCAGGCGATGGTAACACGTCGTAAACCGAGCGAAGTAAAAGCTGGACACGTATCGGCTCCATCCTCCACACGTCTGCCCACTATATCTTCCTCTCTGGAAGATTCCACCTGGTCCATGCTCCCTGCTGGCTCAGTTGGACTGCCTTGGCTTTACGGGCTTCCTTCTCTGCTGCTCTCACCTCAGCTCTTCTGAACCATCTCCCTCCGCTGCCTCTTACTCGCCTTTTCCCACTGTTGGAACAGGGATGTCCCCAACCCCTGACGTCCTGCGCAGGTGCTACCAATTATATCTCTGATCTGTAACAAACTCTCCGCTTGGCTCACAGATGTGTCTGCTGACCACCGTCTCCCTGATCTCGTCATGACACCACCATACCTCACCTTTGGATCTCTAGAGTCGCATAAGGTGAGAACCAGCCTGCACCTTCCTACTTTAAACTCCTCCGTGATTGACGCTAGAGGCACCTGAAGCTCTACCGTTCTGCTATAAAAACTAACCTGTGTGAAGCTTCTTGGGACTCCCAACCACTTCCTAAGCCATTTGCTTACTGTTCTCTCCAGGCACTCTACTGCCGATATCGGAATGTCATAGAGCATAAGACCCCACGTTGCTTGAGGTAGCAGCCCGTGCTGGTAAATCCAAGCCTTCTACTTGCCAGGAAGACCGCTTTTCTCTATTCTCTTCAACCACTCCGTCACCTGGGTCTCCATCTGCTTGATGTTGTTCTTGTAATCGTACCATTTACCTAGGCACTTGATGGGGTTGTTAACAATTGATGAAATTTCTTCGCCTTGAATGGCCAAGGTAAGTCTGTTGACCAATTTCCCTCCTCTCATTATCAGAAGTCTCGACTTCCTGGGTTTAAACTTCATACGACCCCATTTTGCAACATCCTCTAGTGCTGCCAAAATCCACCAAGCTTGCACATACGTCACCGTAATTATTGTCAAATCCTCCATAAATGATCTAATTACAGGCACCACGATACCGGACTGTAGCCTCGGACCCTTACATTCCCTTTCTCCAGCCTTTATCAGAAAATTCATCCCCATGATGAACAGAGTAGGAGAGATGGTACAACCAGTTATTATACCGCTTTCCACCTTGATCCAGTCTGTAGTGATGGCACCTGCAGTAAACCTCAACTGGATTCCTCAAAATAATCTGCTTAAATGCGACTGATATGCTCCGGAACGTGATAGTACTCTATTGCTAAGTTGATTAGCTGGTGCGGTATGGAAACGTAGGCATTGGCTAAGTCGAGCCACACACATGTCAGGTCTTTCCTCTTCGACTTGGCCTCCTAATTAGCTGGCTCAAGACACTCGTATGTTCAGCACAGCCTGAGAAACCAGAAATTCCTCCCTTCTGGACAGCTGTGTCTATGTAGTTGTTGTCTAAGAAATATGATGTCAACCTCCTAGCAAGGATCCCAAAGAACATCCCGCCTTTTAGACTCAGCAGTGATATTGTTCTAAACTGGTCAATCACAGCAGAATCCTCCTTGGGCACAAAGCACCCCTCTGCGACCTTCCAGACAGTTGGTATCTTGCCCTTTCTCCATACTGTTCTTAGAATCAGCCACAGCTGCCTTAGCAGCAAGGGACACTTCTTGTAGGCCTTGTACGGGATGCCACTTGGACCTGGAGCTGAACCCGATCAAGCTTTCTTCACCACNTCTCCTTCTATGATGTCTGCAAGGGTCTTCTGTACGCCATCTGTATCGGCCCTGCTGAAGTGCCATCTTGCACCCTGATAAGATGTGGGCCAATGTACCTCTTCCTCCACCCGACTGGCAGGCTGGGTCATCCACTAGGCCCCAGCGAAGAAGTTTGCAGGCGATGGTAACACGTCGTAAACCGAGCGAAGTAAAAGCTGGACACGCATCGGCTCCATCCTCCACACGTCTGCCCACTATATCTTCCTCTCTGGAAGATTCCACCTAGTCCATGCTCCCTGCTGGCTCAGTTGGACTGCCTTGGCTTTACGGGCTTCCTCCTCTGCTGCTCTCACCTCAGCTCTTCTGAACCATCTCCCTCCGCTGCCTCTTACTCGCCTTTTCCCACTGTTGGAACTGGGATGTCCCCAACCCCTGACGTCCTACGCAGGTGCTACCAATTACATCTCTGATCTGTAACAAACTCTCCGCTTGGCTCACAGATGTGTCTGCTGACCACCGTCTATCTGATCTCGTCAAGACTAACCTGTGTGAAGCTTCTTGGGACTCCCAACCACTTCCTAAGCCATTTGCTTACTGTTCTCTCCAGGCACTCTACTGCCGATATCGGAATGTCATAGAGCATAAGACCCCACGTTGCTTGAGGTAGAAGCCCGTGCTGGTAAATCCAAGCCTTCTACTTGCCAGGAAGACCGCTTTTCTCTATTTTCTTCAACCACTCCGTCACCTGGGTCTCCATCTGCTTGATGTTGTTCTTGTCGCACAGGAGATCATCGTACCATTTACCTAGGCACTTGATGGGGTTGTTAACAATTGATGAAATTTCTTCGCCTTGAATGGCCAATTTCCCACCTCTCATTATCAGAAGTATCGACTTCCTGGGCTTAAACGTCATACGACCCCATTTTGCAACATCCTCTAGTGCTGCCAAAATCCACCAAGCTTGCACATACGTCACCGTAGTTATTGTCAAATCCTCCATAAATGCTCTAATTACAGGCACCACGATACCGGACTGTAGCCTCGGACCCTTACATTCCCTTTCTCCGGCCTTTATCAGAAAATTCATCCCTATGATGAACAGAGTAGGAGAGATGGTACAACCAGTTATTATACCGCTTTCCACCTTGATCCAGTCTGTAGCGATGGCACTTGCAGTAAACCTCAACTGGATTCCTCAAAATAATCTGCTTAAATGCGACTGATATGCTCCGGAACGTGATAGTACACTATTGCTAAGTTGATTAGCTGGTGGGGTATGGAAACGTAGGCATTGGCTAAGTCGAGCCACACACATGTCAGGTCTTTCCTCTTCGACTTGGCCTCCTAATTAGCTGGCTTAAGACACTCGTATGTTCAGCACAGCCTGAGAAACCAGGAATTCCTCCCTTCTGGACAGCTGTGTCTATGTAGTTGTTGTCTAAGAAATATGATGTCAACCTCCTAGCAAGGATCCCAAAGAACATCCCGCCTTTTAGACTCAGCAGTGATATTGTTCTAAACTGGTCAATCACAGCAGAATCCTCCTTGGGCACAAAGCACCCCTCTGCGACCTTCCAGACAGTTGGTATCTTGCCCTTTCTCCATACTGTTCTTAGAATCAGCCACAGCTGCCTTAGCAGCAAGGGACACTTCTTGTAGGCCTTGTACGGGATGCCACTTTGACCTGGAGCTGAACCCGATCAAGCTTTCTTCACCACCTGCAGCAGTTCCTTCCACTTAGGTTCTTTCATTTCTAATTCACTCTCTGGCCTATTCACAGTCTCCACTCTCGAACACACTCCGAGGGGCACATCTCGTCTGTCGTCTCCATGAGCTGCGTTAAGATGATGCTCTATTGCCTCTTTGCTTGAATGCAACTCGCCTGATCTCTCTTCCCCCTAGATTATCTTGATTGTTTCAGTGTAAATTAAACACGACTCTAATTTCTAAAATTTCCTAAAACTTAATTACAAGCGAGCACTTTCTGTAAAAAAATGCTCAAAATCTTTAATCTACGCTCTCCGATTACCACAAAAATAATGGATTTGTTACAGATATGGCTCTATTGCATGAAAATGTGTTGCGAGTGCTTAATTTGCATGCCTCTGAACGATACATAAAATTAGTATACTTGTAACCAAGTGAACGAAAACAGCGAAACGTGAATCGGTCTTTTATTTCACGTTAACGTTAATTTTTATTTTTTCAAGACTCGTTCGCGATGAATAACGTTCAAGTCTCTTTTCGAAATATCTCTAGAATAAGTGAAAAACTGACCAAGTTGTTGTCAAATTGTAATTATGAGTAGATACTTTACAGTGGCATTCTTAAACCTGCAGTTCCTTCAGTCACCGGTAGGTGGCGCTTCAAAATTACCTGATCACCAACTGGACCAATGAGATCCCACTTCCGGTAGGAAGGCATGGGGTCATTGATTCTCCTTTTTTTCGTGAGGTGGCATACTACAGTCTATTGAAAAATGGTATTATCAAAACCTGCAAGACGATGAAATTAATACTGAATTATCTGTTATTGAATTAAAACGACTATTAATCAATTTCAAACAGAAAAAGCTGATGGGTTTGATAAAATTCCCAATGAAATTATAAAATCTGATGGTGTTCCTCAACTTTTTTTAAACTCTTTAATTTTTGCTACTCCTCAGGGGTAGACCCTAGCATTTGGTCCAAGGCCATTATCAAACCAATTCCCAGGAATGCTTAACCGTGACCGTATACTCCTATTCACTACAAAGGGTTAAGTATATAGGCATGTGTATCCAAGTTGTACTCTACTTAAATTAATAATAGACTCATTAAATTTGCCGAGGAAAACAATTTGTTTGTGGACGAACAAAATGGATTTTGCAAAAATAGATTCTGTATTGACGTTGTATTCATCTAATCCTCAGTCATTATAAACAGATTACGTGATAAGAAAAGTAAATTAGCGTGTTTTGTGGACTTTGAACAAGCCTTTGATTGGATTGACTGAGATCTTTTCTTAAGATTATTACAGAGGAATGTTAGGGGAAAATTTGCATTGCCATTAAGTCACTGTTTCTTAACAATACAGCTTGCATCAAGCTTAAAACAGATTTATCCGGTAATTGGTTCCCGACAACTAGCGGAGTCAGACTGGGTGCTGTGATATTTTTCTCAATGATCTTGCAATTGATATTAAAATTTAAATTTAAATTTAGGTGTTATGTTAAACAACTTGAATTTATCTATTTTGTTATAAGCAGATAATTTTGTTTTAGTAGCCGAAAATGAACACAATCTTCTATTTGTGACTGTTTCAAGCAACCGGGCACAGGTTACTACAATTCCCTGGTCCAATCTATGGCACGACCGAAAGACAACGACAGGCCACACGCAGGCGCCCGTAGTAGCTGTCAATCAAGTGTAGGATGAGTGTATTTTAGGGGGTGTATAAAATTTGCGAAACCGAATATTCC
The DNA here is from genome assembly GCA_002633005.1 of Phoronis australis. NCBI lineage: Eukaryota > Metazoa > Phoronida > Phoronidae > Phoronis > Phoronis australis. The sequence goes on along the minus strand of NMRA01000098.1, from coordinate 616,398 downwards.
GAGCGTATATTATGCATATCAAAATATCTTTAGAAACATTAAGCAAAAGACCGATGTCGTTGCACTAGCCGGTCACAAAGTGTTACTTGAAAAATATCAAAATCTTTACACCCCAATTCCCTACTACGCTTGCCATCGAAGTCTGGAAGCCCGTGGGAACAAAAATTTGACTCTCAAAGTTCTCTTCGTCGTACCGGCTGGCGTGATGGGAAAACGCACATTATCTGGACTTTGTATTTAAACGAATTATTACAAACAAAGGTACGTGCAGTGAGTATTAAGTAAGTTAGAGTTTCATGGAATAGATATCATTTATTCCTGCTAAATACACGTCAAATGGGGCTATTTGGAGAATTCTCCTCGCGGTGTCGCTGCTGTACTAGTGGTGATTAAATTGCGCATGCGTGGCTGTCTGCATGAAAACAACTGGTAAAAGATGGAATTTTTATCAAAATACGTCGTCGCGCTAAGCCTTATTACTGCTAATTTCCTTGGTGCAAGTCTTCGATAGGTGGCCACAAATTCCCAAAAGACCTAAAGTTACTATATTCGTGGACAATTGTGGTCAACAGGGTCAACTAACTGACAAAAAGTGTGTGGATGCTGAAGCCCCGTGTGTGCTCAATGTCTATGACTATGTAGTTCCATTCGGAGACTACACAACATTACTTGGTAAGTTTTTAGTAATCAGTTTCTATCAACATCGTTCGGTGATGTTATCCCCACCAGTTACCCCACTGAATAACAGTTTGATTGAGTGGAACTAAGTGTTTCTTTTTGGAAACTCACCCGATGCCGGGTAGGCTAGCAGCACATATATTCATATTGGCCTGGGTGGGACAGTGCTCCCAAAATAAGAGGTGTATGGTACGTGATGCACAGAAGTCAAGAGTGACTTTTTCACAGCAGTTTCTCTTCAAAACTATGCTGTTTCCAATAAAATTCTCTAGGGATGAGTGAGTTTCCTTATTTTATCGTGGACCCCACCCCCAGGACCACCAGCTCAGTTATCGAATTAACATGAATAAGCCTTAATTCAGTAAATGTCGTAACATTGCATTNACCTGGAACAAATATTGAAATATGAATAATTAAGTACTCCAGATTGGATCAAAAATGTTATCCCTGTTTTTCAAAAATATATGGTGATTGGTCTACAGTTTCACATAAAAGTAAATATTTACTATTTTCAGAAACCAAGGGTGTATATAATGAGTATTGCATAAAACTGTGTCTTTTTTTTATCCCTAGCCATAACAATTCTTTAAACGCATCACTTGTCTGTAAAATATACAAGTTTTTTGAGACAACTTCAAACCTGTGTTACCCATTTTCAAGCCTTTTTAATTTTGATACTTTCAGCAATTTTAAACTCAGATTACAGGTTCATGGGTCTGTCAAGCATACTTCTAGCCTAAGGTTGAGGGAACCGTTTTTCTTCTAATAGAAGATATGAAGACTTAGGTCATTTGAAAATGATGGATAATCTTTCTGTTGTTTAAGAGTAATTACAAGTCGTAAGGCACCATCAAAAATGCAATTTTCACAAAAATGGCAGTCATTTGAATTTATAACGACTTGCAACATTTCAAGGCATGAGTTAAGACTATTCAGACACTGTGAATTCGGAAAATGTAAAATATTTTCGTGATTTTACAATTGATACAAGTAGCAAAACAGCATATCTCCTCTGCACGGTACAAGCCTTCAAACCTAAAAACCAAAGGTTACGTGAAAACTGATGTGATAGATTTCCATTTCAACGTGTAACAGATTGCCAGAAGACATATGATAGGGAGTAAACAAATAGTCTAATGCAATGGATATTTATCACCCACGTACCCTTTACCATTGGGATTGGATTGTAATCTTAACTCATTAACTTGTATCGAGTTGACAGCATAAACATTCAGCATTGATTGATGTAACTATCACTGATAAACTTTTAGAAATCATTCCAAACAATAATAATGCTTTGATGTACGAAAGATCCCGACTGCTACGTCAAGTATCGTATCACATTTCACAACATATAAAGATTAACCAGACTCTGGCTGGCGACTGACTGCCGCGAAGTCGACATCGGCGAGTGCCTCAGTTAACAGGCATCGGTAGAATAATCATGGAATAATCGCAAAAATAATCACAAACCTTACCTTTGTATGAGGTCGTGCTTACTTCCTCTCATAGAAGCACCCTTTTTACGCAATCTCAGATTCAGTTGGCACGGCTGCAAGCCATTTCACCATGCATTTAAAGGGCTCGCGAAATCGAGGCTGTTAATCTATCACCACTAGTACACGCACGCCCTCTAGTTATTGTAGATTTTCCGAATAGCCCCATTAAATAACCATTTAAATTAATTATGGGTGATGCTGAGAATGCAAGCGAGGATATTCCACACTCATCATCGCAATCAGGCGAATCTATCAATACAAAGTTTTAGCTTTCAGTCTCAGCCGGAAGCTCAAATTCTCCTTTCCTGTGCGTCATGATCCAGAAACCTCAACGTTTAGTCAACCTGAATCAGCCCACAGTCCTCAGAAAGTAGTCAATCAGGATACCACCTAGTTTGTATGACGTTGGAGATTTGGTAACAGGTGCTGTTCAACGAGAAAAAAAACTCAGCCACTATTAGAAAACGATGTTTCTGAGAAATCATTTCCATCCACCGAAAGGATACGAACATTTCATAACAAAGAGTGTTGTCTGCGGAAAAACCAAAAACAGAAAACGCTCGTTTTTCAAACCTGGTGGCTGGAGAGGTCACTGAAATACTGCACTCTTTTTCAGGTCATACCAGACAAGCGCAAATATACTAGAACTCTGCTTACTGAACCCAAGATGAATTTAGTCAAGGCTACTTGTGCGGACGGAATATTGCAATCACATGAAAGTCTCCATTATCACAAGGAGACTGTGCAGATGGGATTGTTGATGAAGCAACTCCAAGAACAACCCACACATCGCTACCGTTCAAAACCAACAAGGCCACTGTAAAGTGACTTGTAACAAAAATATTCACATACTAAAGAGTGTTGTTGAAGCAGTGGTGCTATTTGGAAAACAAAATCTGTCTCTCCGTGGAAACAGAGATGACAGCACAAGCAAGTCCTCAAACAAAGGAAATTTTGGCAATTAAAATGATGGGTAGACACGGCAAAATATTTCAAGGTCGTCTCTAATCGGGAAGTAAAAACCTAAATGCACATCAAAACCAATCCTGAGGTGATCGCTTTAGTAGCCGAGTATATCCGCACTCAGGTTACATCTGGCCTCGAATATGAAAATACTTTTTTCTCAAAAATTGCCGACGAAGTGACTGATCCAAACAGCAATTAAGAGATTCTGTCAGTATGCTTAATTTTGTGTACCTGGAGAAAACGACTGGCGAGGCAATAGCTGACAGCATTGTGTTGTGTTTGGAGGACCACACGTATCTGTTAAACAGCAATGTTACTCAGTACACGTCTGCTGAATTTATGGACTTTGCTCGCAATTAAGGATTACACACGGTCACCGTGAGCCTTGGGCATTCCACTTGGAATTGGGAGGTGGAACCATCAGTTGGCACATTGAAGAGATTGTTGCGATCTGCCTAAGATTCTTTTGCTACTTTAATTTGCTACACAGCAAAAAGCTCTATCATGTGGCTACAACCTTACTCAACTTCTGTTCAACCGGCATCTTCGTACGAAGTTGCCAATGACGCAACTCAACTTTTGCCGCAATGACCGGTACTGCAATCACTTCGTGGTGGAGAAGAGAACTAGCGTTTGAAAATTAAATTACATTTCGACCGTGTTTGATTATTCCTGATAGCCAGGAATTTGGTACTGTTCAACGCAAAGTGTATCATGGTCGCTCGTAACCTGTGTCTACCCCTACCCAAACGGTGAGACGTAACCGAGTGCAAATCAAAAAGATTCCAGATAAGGATTCTGTTAGTGCGACTGCAGGACAGAGTGTGATAAAAACGGTGATTTTGTGGTGTCTGGTTAGCCATACGTCACAAGATTTGGTAGAGTGTAAACCCTAAATATGTTGACAAAGAGTCATTGACTTCTCTCGTAGATTGGCGCATGCCAATTGTAAGTTAAGTTGTTTGTGGTAGTAGAGGATTGTTTTGATCTACAGACTCTTGTCTTGTGCCGTTACTTTCGTGTTTATTGTTCCTTACTGCTTGTCGGTGTGGTATGCTGTAAGCCTATTTCTTATAGATGACACTGTATGCCCAGTGCTGTAACAGATTGTCACAACTACTCTATTAGTACGTTATCAAGAATTCAGGGGCAGCCATGAGAGCTTTTTGTCTCCTCCCTATTTAAACCCCACGTACATAATACGTACAGTGTTACGTTATGATATTACAAATTAAAAAATGTACCGTTTTGCTTGGACCCCCTCCCCTTTCGTAAAACGGCTGGCTCTACTTTTGAACTCTACTGACAGTAGATGTCCAATGAGCGATTATTGGATCATGGACTTCATACACTATTACCTCAAACTCAAATTGTAATGCATCACTGGTGCTGAGACACGCTATTTTTGAAAGGGTCAAGCTTCCCATTCACTGTGTAGCTTTGGATGAGACAGGTTTTGCTTTGCGTCAATTCGTTGACTGAAAGCATGTCAAACTTATCTGATTTTGACGAGTTCCTCTCTGCTGTTGGTGGATTTGGAAAATATCAAATTGTGCTGTTCATCATAATTGGTGTTGGTACCATTCCGTGTGCATGGCAAAATTTTCTGATGATCTTTATTGGTGGGGAACAGGATCATTGGTGTTCCGGTAAGTATGACACCAATGCAAGCCGCGTCAATCTGGTAACGCAGGACATCAGCTTTGACACGTTCCAAAGGCAGTGCAAGTATTACGATTTGAATTTCACAGAACTTGGCTTTGGGATTAAAAATAGTAGCGTGCCGATGTATGCATACGAGAATGATTCCTCAGTGCTCGGGAAATGCAACAACTGGGAATACAATGCGAGCGTCTTCACGAGTACCATTAGAAGCCAGGTAAGTAGTTTACAGTACACAGTGCCCTGTTTGGTCTGTTTGAACTCATGCCAGATGCTCCTAATATTTTTACTTATGATGGTGTTCACGGGTTTTATCATGAGAATTTAGTTCACAGGAACTCTTTCAGTTCACAAAGCTTGCCAACCGACCGACTACACCTGAGGATTCGCACCATTGGGTCTAAAATATTTTTAACTCAGCAGTTTTATAGAGATCTCTTCCTCATTGACCACAAGAGATAAAACGCAAACATTAATGTTTTTCAATCATAATTTCATGGAATATCAGTTCATTCATGCCTCCCGGCCGTTAGATTTCGATATTCACGATCAGATGCTCATAAATCCTGACTACAAGCTACCAGACAACGGCAGGACATGACTGAAAGCACGAGAAAAAGCCTATTCAATAAGGGGCAAAAAAAAACAAAGGAAAAGAAGCGTCAGTGGACCTGTAATGAAAGCAAATATAGACAATATAGGTCATTCCCTCTGGTATGTTAGGTCATATGAACCGAGGCCGAGTTAACACAATGATGACACATTACTCTTTTCAGTGGGATTTAGTCTGTGACAGAGAATATCTTGTAGCCCTTGCGTCGTCCATCTACATGGCTGGAGTTTTGTCGGGCGCTGTCACGTTTGGGACAATATCAGATATGTAAGAGTGTATTTGGCAGTTGCAAACTAGGGTTTCATAGAGTTACAAGCATAAAGTTGTCTCGACAACCACGTCTCGGCAGAGTCTACCCAGCCAAGCATGGTTTATGTTCTAGGGCAGACTGACGTATGGACATTGTGCTTATATATGCGGCTGGGCTTTCCTTTGAAAATTATGGAAGCGTATAAGTGCCACAACTCCCTACAAAGTTCACAACACCCTGTAAAGCTTACAACATCGCCCACTGACAATGACTGAAACATCCTATAACTGTCTACAACATCCCCCGCAATCGCCACAACACCATCCAAACAACACAGATTGTGACACCAGTACGTCGCAACACACAGCACTACGAAATTCACAACGGTCATACGAGGATCACTCGCTTGAGAGATAGGCAAGTGGGCGTGACGTAGGCATCAGCATGTTTGATTTAACATACATGTTGTTACAATAGGCATATACTTACATATTTATTTATACTCCAAGCAACACGGACAATGAACATTAACCCATGGCTAGATTATGCGAAGCAAGAGTTGCATTTAAATATTTACAGTATTTACAAGGACTATATAAACGTATACACATGTTTACAGCAGAGTGTCCAGTTTCAGTTTTCTGATATGACTCTTGAAGGATGATAAGCTTTTATAAACTTTTAATGGCATCGCCAGCGAGTTCCATCCTTTGGGTGAGACATATTTGAAACTATGAGGTCCGTATGTGGTCTTATTTACAGATGGTATATGTCAAGGTACCTAAGTACATGGTTAACGCTCACGGTCACGCACGCATGAACACGGCTCACGGACCTGTAAACACCGTCCACTGACTCACGGGANATATGAGTCCGTGTCTCGCGTATTTGGGTGAATGGATCGTGTTTTGTGAGTCCTTTCCCGTGCTTGTGAATCCATGCGCGCACCCAGAGGGGCTCGGGGGGCAAAAAGGCCCGCCTCCGAGAGACAAAAAATCCGAGAAAATGAGGCATAAGTCCAATAAACATTGCGCAAACGCGTAATACACAGTGGTGCTCCCGTTTTTTCTTTTTTTTAGTCCGCTCACTTTTTTGTTACCAAGAGGTCCACAAAGTCAGAAATTCGAGCCCCCCCCCCCCCTCCCGCATTGAAGGCTGGGTGCGCGCATGGAGTCAGTGGACGATGTTTGCAGGTCCGTGATTCACAACTCACTGAGTCGTGTTCATGCGTCCGTGACCGTGTTGAGTCCGTTAACCGTGTAGTTTAGGTACCTTGTATGTGGAAGGTTAGAGTTCCTTGGAGGTTGTATGTCGAGTTTCGCACGGTTATGAAGTCTCTCGTGTATTTCCGATTGGTTGATGATGACTAGTAGGCTGGGAAAATTCTCATGTTTTAAGTTCCCCGACTTCACTCTATACCAGTAATGTGGATGTCACATGGGAACCGCGTTGCTCGTTGTCATTACTTGTTATATTTTGTCACCGTTCCTGGTGCGGATATCAGCATATACCATGCCGAAATTTTCCAAATTGTCCCCTGAAAAATGCTCGTATAAGCACAGCGTACTCTGATCATGATACCATTTTGCTCACTGCGGCAGTCACGTGTCCTGGCTTTCTATGTTGAGACTTCCGGCCACCGTGACCGATTGCACGCTCACTGCTAAATTACGTACAACTTATCTTTCCAATTGTTGGTTGACAATTATTTTTAGTAACGGTACAGTCAGGCCTGTTGCCATCAATTTATTCCGCCCTCACGTAGTGAGTCCTCCCCTTCGCCTGGAATATTATGTCAGCAATTGCCGTCGTCTATACCTGATTAATGTTTCCCGTAGAATTCAAGATTTTTCGGTTTGTGGAATTTTATGTACCCAGACCAAAGATCATGATTCGTCGCGATGTATCCAGTATTAATAATTTGGCTGTTTATGTCAGCTAGTTACAGCAATTCTATTTCTTCTCCAATTCAGGAGATCGAAGCGAACAAGCGACACATATTTCTGTTGAGCTGTGGTTTTTTTCTGCGGTGTTGTGGCTCTTCTGGGGTGTTTGTGGCTCCTCTGGGGTGTTTGCGGCTCCTCTGGGGTGTTTGTGGCTTCTCAAGGACTCTGGGGGTTTTGTGACTGTGGGAGTCGTTGTGACTTCTGGGGAGTTGTGAATTTGTGAGGTTGTTGTGGGGAGTGTGTCTGGGTTTCGTGGCGATTGTGGGGTGTTGTGAAGTTTGTAGGGTGTTTTGGTGTTAGTGGGGTGTTGTGGTGTTTGTGTGGTAATGTGACACCTATACGCTTCCATAGAAAATCCCAGACAATGTTTCGTTTTCTTTCTTTATTTTTGAAGGTATAGCTATAATTATTAACATTTGTATCCACTTTAAAACATACTTCCGCGCTATTGAGTTTCAGTATCTGGTTTGGTGTATTAGCGCAGGAGATAATAAATCTATCGATTATTTGAGGTTGGGACGGAAGAAAAATTAATTCCGTGATCTTTTACACCCACCGGTAGTGAACACACCTAAGGGTAGTGAAAGCTTTTCCGCCGAAATATTTCTTTGAACAGTACTTGTAGTTTCTGTGTTCTGACTGAATATTCCATTTAAATCACACAAGGCCATGATTCGAATGTTGCCTTTCCAGAATTGGTCGTAAAAAGGCAGTATTGGCAGCTCTAGTCCTGGCAATTCTCTCATCTCTGTCAGCAGCTGTGACGTCACGGTACGGGTACTATACTCCTTTTGTAATTTTGCGATTTCTCGCTGGGAATGCTGTGGCGGGAATCATTACCGTGCTGTTCGTCTTGCGTAAGTTTTCCAGGTCTCTTTCTTGGCTAATATTCCACTTTGCTTCTCTGAGTTTATAGCACTGTCAAAGAACCGGGCAAAGATGACTAGGCAAGTTTCTTCACCTCTTGCTTCCAACATCAGATATACGTTGATCTCATGCAAGATTGTCGGACTTCCCTGTGTTCTGAACTCTTTTAAACTTGGGCATTTGGATTAAACATCGAATGTGAATGACTGGAGACTTTGAATTCTCTTTCCAGACTGTTTCAGTCTCAGAACAAATCAACAAACGAATGACCTTTTTAGGGACAACGGAAGAGGTCAAAAACATAAAGGATATATGATAGCTGTCATCCAGAGAAGAAGAGATAGATAAATGATCGTCTTAGCAGTACCTCAAGAGGACTGAAATTCAACATATCGTAGACGCGCGTAAACAGGTGCCGTCTATTCAAAAAGAAGTCAGCTTCATGCGCGCACCCAGCCTTCAATATGGGGGGCTCGACTTTGAGGACCTTTTGGTAACAAAAAAATCGGGCGGTCTAAAAAAACGGAAGCACCACTGTGAATTGCGCGTTTGCACATGTTTAATGGACGTATGCCTCATTTTCTCAGACTTTTTGTCTCTCTGAGGCGGACATTTTTGCCCACTTCACCAAATGGGGGGCTCATTCGATCCCCCCGAGCCCCCGAGCCCCCCCCCCCCCCTTTAACTGAGCAAGTTATACTCGGCAAATTCTGAACGTATTGAAAAATGTCAGTGAGTTTAGTATTAATCCAGCAAGTTTTAATCGCCAGTCCCTTTTTCGCAAAAAACATACTAGGACCAGTATTTATACTGGTAGTTAGCCCTCGATACAAAGAAAAAAGTCCTCAGATTGTTGCAAATAAAGCCTTATTTTAATCAATCGCAATGTATTACTGTTGACAATCATCACGACATCGGTTGAACAGCGAAGCAGACTCGAGAGATTACAACTTAGGTCAGGAATAATCTGCAAATTTCTGTTTCCAAGAAACCCTCGCTTGTTTCAACCTTAACTCGCTACTTGAAGAGAAACAAAAAAATCGGCCTCTTTAATCTATTTCTTCGCAAAGCGAGTACGCACGCGTTGCGCATGCTTAAAGGCGAAGGCAACCTTTTTTCATGTCATTTTTAGCAAAAATAAGGTTCGTTGATTATCCCAGACATATTTTTCACTTATTTACTGCTTTTCCTATTTTAATTAATTACTCGTCGTCTACTCCGGAAGTGACGTTTTGGGAGGCAAGAATTTCGCGCCAATTTCTTTTCATATAGTCTGACTGTGAGAGTAGTCGAGTCAGTCATTGTTCTACCTCAGTTGTGATAAGTTCGGTCGTCGTTTGCTTTTGCTTACGAGTCAGTCAACATGCCACGCTGTTGCTGCGTACTGGGGTGTACTCATCGTCTCACGTACAGAAGAAGAACTGTCCCACTTGCCCGAGTGTCCCGCGGGGCAATGCCGGGAATCAAAAGCGACGGTATGGTACCCTTCTTCAGGCGTTGTTTCGCAGGGACCTTCATCAATTCAGCGTACATATCTCTGTCGTAATCTGACGGCACAAAATGTTTGCCACACACTCGGTAACCCTCCATTGCTTTGTACGTTGCGTGGACGGGTAGCGCTGCGTTCTTCACATGAACGAGCTAGCCAAGTACGGCGAAGTGTGTCATCCTTCGGAAAGCGACGCAAGGTACCCAAAGCGTGTGTGAGACGATAATGAGTACATCCCAGCACGCAGCAACAGCGTGCCATGTTGACTGAATTGTAAACAAAAGCAAACGACGACCGAACTTATCAAAACCGAGGTAGAACGATGACTGACTCGACAGTTCTCACAGTCAGACTATAATGAAAAGAAATTGGCGCGAAACTCTTGCCTCCCAAAACGTCACTTCCGGAGTAGAGGACGAGAAATTAATCAAATTACGAAAAGCTGTAATTAAGTGAAAAATGTGTCTGGGATAATCAACGAACCTTATTTTTGCTAAAAGTGACATGAAAAAAGGTTGCCTTCGCCTTTAATTCTAAACCGTGGATTCGTGTTTACACCAGTCCACGGCTTCATCCACCATCTTGGATATTAATTTAGTTCATTGGTGCCTAAACTACAGATTATCGACAGTGAAACGAACCAGTTCACGTGCGTTTTCTATGTGAGTGGACGGGAGGGCTGTTCAAACCTATATTTCTCGGAGGATATCGACTAGATTTTTAAAAGGTTGCTATTATGCTATTCCAAAAATGTTGCCTTGTATAACAGTAGCGGAGTAGACATGCACAATTTTCTGTGATGGCAAGTGCTATGGTGCGAAAGAAGAAGAAGTGAAGTTTCTATTAGAAAATTTAAAAAAAGATCAGGATAACAAAAATTTTGATAGCCGAAATTTTTATGAGAGGTTTTTAGCTGCCGTAGGAACCAGCGGGGGCGGCATCTACTGGGACTACGTTCCATAAACCAAGTTTCTTCTGGAAAAAACAAGTTCACACGAGATATTACCATGCATTACAACCGACGCACCTGAAGTCAAGCTTTCTGATCCCGTCCAGTGTCTCACGTTGTCACAAACCTGTAGTTCGGTATTTTTGCAGCAATATCTTACTTAAAATCTGTATATGTTTGATAAAGTCCCTCGTTTTGTGTAGACTATAGCTTGCGTTGAAGGTCTTGTTTTGTCTTTGTCTTTGTCTTTGAGTGCGTGCGTGTACTTAGTATGGACGTTTGTGACGTGGGTGTGTGTGTATATGCGCGCGTGTGTGTTTGTTTGTTTGTTTGTGTGTGTGTGTGTGTGTTTGTGTGTGTGTGTGTGTGTGTGTTGCTTGCGTGCGTTTGTTTTTGTTTGTACGCTTGAAAATTTTCACATAATCTGTCGGTAATTATTACTTCTGTCAGAAATGGAAATTGTTGGTCGCAAGTACCGAATGCAAGTGAGCCTACTACACCATGGCTGGTTTGCTATCGGGTTCGTCGCTCTGTGTGGTGTTGCTTACGTCTGCAGAGACCACTTTCATCTCCAACTGGTTGCGGTGGTGCCTTTTGTTCTGCTTGTAAATTATGTCTGGTGAGATCTTATTTTAAGTTTTTGAAGTACTACACTTCCGCTTGAAAGTTATGCTGTCTTTTAAATAATAAGATTGTAAATGTGTGTCAATTATCATGTGTGCTGTCTCCTAATTTGGAGATCATGCATTCAGCCGATGTGCTGTTGGTGTCGGCGTTTATGGTGGAGGTGTTGGGACTGTGGTAGTGGTGGTGGTTGTGATGGTGGTGGTGGTTGTGATGGTGGTGTTGGTAGTGGTGGTGGTGGTAGTG
>NMRA01000098.1:574291-604402 GCA_002633005.1 Phoronis australis | reverse complement strand
GTGGTGGTGGTGGCAGGGGTGGTTGTGGTGGTGGTTGTGGAGGTGATGGTAGTGCCAGTATTGGTGGTGGTAGAGAAGATAATGGTGGTGTTCGAAATTGAACTCCTGATTTCAGATTTCTACATGGGCACGTCTGCCTTATTAAAATTGTCAACGTTTTTAGAGCCTTTTCTTTCTTCGTCGACTCCAGTACTACTTCCAGGCTGCTCCCAGAATCTCCTCGTTGGCTTTACGCTGAAAATAGAGGAGCGGAAGCGGAAGCTATTATGAGAAGCATAGCAAAATGTAACAAGAAATCTTTCTCAACGGAATCATACCAGTTCCACAAAGAGGTAAGACAGAACGTTTAAAGCAGCTTTAAAGCCTTGCTTTCTGGGATCGGAAAGACCTGACAGTTTGTTATTTCTTCAGACATAGCTCACAACATTTCAGGTCACCTTCAGACGTGAATGGCCTGATCAAATAATGAACTGTCAATTATTTCCAAACAGAGACAGACCAGTTTTTTTTTACAAAGGAAAGTTTTGAGACCAATCTCTTAACGCTAAATAGTCGAAATTAAATTATTTTTGACAGAAGGCACGAGTTTAACGCTACTTTAAATAATAACAAAGTAACATTCCCTCATTTTTTGAGATTTTACACTGCATTTAATGTCTTACAGAATTGGTTTCAAAATAACCTGAAACTCAACTATTGAATATTTTTTTAATGTTATAGGAGTCTAAAAAGTTGCGCATTTCACAAAAAATGAGAACCAGGTTTTGACATTTCACAGCATAAAAAGTGCTGACAACTCTGATTGCGCGAATATATGCCCCCTTCAATTTTCAGCCACAGCACTGATTGCAAATTTGAAATTTCTCATGATACTTTTGTTTGCCCAGATGTAAAGGTCAATTAGCATCAAAATATTATTTAATGTGTTAGGGAGATGGCAAAAAAGGCGAGGAAAAGGCAACATTGATGGACATTTTTCGTCATCGACGAATGAGAGCGCGATTACTGATTCTTTCATTTTGTTGGTAAGTTGCATTATAAGTGACGCAAGTTCGCGACAGTGTGAAACAATGGTGACTGGCATAGACCAAGTAGGGAAGAAGGGCGAGTTAAGAAATGAAAGACACACACCAAAACATGTAGAAGAAAGAACTTTAATGAAACATTTGTCAAATACCAGTGTTGGATTTATCATTTGGAGTCTTGGAAAAGACATTTTTGTAAGGTGGGGGGCATTTTTTACAGTATAGATCATCTAAATGCACTTAAAATCATGCTCTGATCATTAAAAAAAGTTAGAAAGAAATTGCTATGCACAGATTTTCAAAACTAAATTGATTCAGATTTTAACTTCAAGAAAACGCTGCATTTCAACAGGGACACCCGTCTGGCAAACGCAAAATGGCTTGCAAGCTGTAATATTGATCTAGCTTGCTTGCGAATTCAGCCGGTAAATAGCACAACGACCGCTTAGCGTTGGAAGATTCGTGTACTGACGGTTTCGTTACTAGCTGAAAATAAGTTAAAATCTCTTGATACGAAAAAGATCCACCAAAAATAAATATTTTCCTTATAATATTGGGCAAATGATGAGAAACAAGTTTACGTGATGTAGAAGACGTTGTCATATTTCCTATGCTTTTAGAAAAAAANCACACACCAAAACATGTAGAAGAAAGAACTTTAATGAAACATTTGTCAAATACCAGTGTTGGATTTATCATTTGGAGTCTTGGAAAAGACATTTTTGTAAGGTGGGGGGCATTTTTTACAGTATAGATCATCTAAATGCACTTAAAATCATGCTCTGATCATTAAAAAAAGTTAGAAAAAAATTGCTATGCACGGATTTTCAAAACTAAATTGATTCAGATTTTAACTTCAAGAAAACGCTGCATTTCAACAGGGACACCCGTCTGGCAAACGCAAAATGGCTTGCAAGCTGTAATATTGATCTAGCTTGCCTGTGAATTCAGCCGGTAAATTGCACAACGACCGCTTAGCGTTGGAAGATTCGTGTACTGACGGTTTCGTTACTAGCTGAAAATAAGTTAAAATCTCTTGATACGAAAAAGATCCACCAAAAATAAATATTTTCCTTATAATATTGGACAAATGATGAGAAACAAGTTTACGTGATGTAGAAGACGTTGTCATATTTTCTATGCTTTTAGAAAAAAATATCTCGTAGACACTTGATAACTACTTTATATTTAATTATGAAAGTATTACAGTCATCTTAATTCCAGTACTACCGTAATATCATACTACCACCATTCCAATTTAAATGTTGCACTACAACAATTCGAGACATCTTAGGTTAGTGTAAGAAATTCCAGTCCTCACATGATACTACCACCATTCTAATAACTTTAGTGTTGCACTGCAACAATTCCAGTTATAATATTGTACAACGACAATTTCACTTCAAATGTACTACAACAATTGATGGCTTACGTTTCGTTCAAGGTTTGTTGCCAGCTTTGTTTATTACGGTCTAACCTACAACGCAGGGTCACTCAGCGGTAGCGTGTACGTTAACACCGTCATCAGCGCCGCAGTCGAACTCCCAGCATTGATTACCTCTTGCTTCGTTCTTAACCGGTTCGGTCGAAGGTGGATTGCCTTCGTAACTTTTTGTCTGTCAGGCGTCTCTTTATTGTGTTGCATACCTGGATTACGGGACTCAGGTAACGTACTCCCTAGATTTACGTCATGGAATTAATGAAGTGGTTTAACTTTGTTCTAATTATAGCTGGATAATTTAGGTTATGTAGTACCATAGAAATATGTCAAAGCTTGGCCAACTTATAACACGCTCCAAAATTGAAAGTAGATTTTCTCATGAAGAAAAATAAGTTTGCGACAATACTGAAAAGTAGGCAATGTCATAATTGCAATTTTGACAATCTAGTCCATACTTTTCGGAAAATACTGCTTTTAGCAGGCATTCCCTACGGCCACTTACATGGGCTACACACGTGAATATCGGTTTCAGATTCAAGATAGTCGGCAATATCGTGGACTCGTGTATTTTCTCATGATTCGACTCAGCTGATGGTGCGTCTCAAGCTAACATTACGGGCATTTTCAAATATGCAGGGCACGTGGAGGAGACATTTTCTTTATCAGAAGTTTTCACTATGAATGTAAAATGAAGAACACAGACACAATCGGTGGCGGCAAAAACAAAAATGCATTTCGACTGAATCGCCATCAAAGAACTCAGTCAACTAATACCAGCTAATGCGTTGTCGACTTTTTATGACGTAGTACGGTACCACGTAGCAAACTTTCCGCGCCTTCTACAAAATTTGATGACTGCATCTTAATCACAGCTAAATGATGAAAATAATCGAGGGAGTCCGAAAGTTATACAATAGCAAATTTCACATTTTTGACATCATGTGACATTGATGATGAGCGAGCAATTAGTAAAGAAGAATCCTACAGCCGTTTGTAAGAGTATTTGAGAACGAGGCTTTTATTGAATAATGTACCATCATTGCTATAATTATACGTCTCGACTTCCATTGTTGTGATTGTTGTTCTGTGATTGTATGACGTTGCATACCTAAGTACTTGCAGGACTCTCGGGACTTGTTATTGTCATGTCGAGCATAGGAAAGTTTGGGTCTACTGCATCTTTTGCAACACTGTACTTGTTCACTGCCGAATTATTCCCGACTGTCGTGCGTAACGTAGCTGTTGGTACGGGGTCCACGTGCGCGCGGGTGGGAAGCCTTCTGGCTCCTCAGCTTATACACGTGGTGAGTCTTCTGCTAATTTCATCTTCAGGAGTCATGGTTATGAGCCACAAAGTACTGATGCAGAATTTCCAACTGGCCCTTTTGAAAAGAAGATGTTGGTTAAATTTTTTGAACTAATAGCACTGAAATGACGTCATATCACTCAAAGAGGCAACAAACCCACATTCCATTACGGAAAGCAACTTTACTGTAAACCACTAACCGTCATGAAATTGGTCTTTAATTATTCTTGAGTAAAATTGAGATGTTTGGATCTTCGTTATTGCCGGAGATCAAGCTCTTCAAGTTGGCTGGTGACGTCAGTGTTGTCTCAAGAAAAAAAATAGCTGGGTGGATGTTTTGTAAGCCTAAAAATCGCTTCTCATCCCAGTAAGGAACAAGTTGAGACCGATTTTTGTGGTAAGCTGTCTCAATCAAGTTTGCTTTTTGGACGGAACGCGAGTTTATAGTCGCTTTTAAAGTAATATGCTGTCTATGAACCACTCAGAAGCGATTTCTCAAGCAGCGTTGTTCAGTAGTGAGAAACGTCTAATGTACTTTCGCTTTTCAACATTTTCTTTTTCAATTTCCCTTTGTCTGACTTTTGGCGGTCTCGTTTTCATACATTTCCAGTACTGTGGAATCTCATAACCACGTAACAAAGAACGAATATAAAGGTACTAATATAGTAATAAAAACCTGAGAATCTCGCTGATTTTATCTCAACTCATTTGAGTCATTCTAGGACAAGTATGTGTGGTTTGGTCTTTCGTCTGTACTGATGGGGTCGCTGTGTGCGATAGCTGGCATTCTGTGTTTGCTGTTGCCCGAGACGAACCGGACGCGTCTGCCGGAAACATTGGCTGACGGAGAACGTTTAGGAACGTAAGTTGATTGTCACCTAATTGTTAATTATTAGGTGTATTGTATTTTTGTGGATGAAGAAATGTCGATGACTTAAAATAGTGGGTAAACAGCTTTGGTCATTTGAATCTCCCCTATGTAAGGCATCCACCTTCATCAGTGACCACAGAGACACAGTCGGCCATTCCATATCAACGTGCTTTCTTGGATTTCTTCTCGAGCCATTGTCTCTTTTTTCATCGGGTTTGTACCGTGTTCCCCGATACATCTTTTGAGACTAATGTCCTTAAAATGATCTTTTCACTCTTAATTTCCAGAGAATTGCGAAAATGAACATGTATAAGTAAAAGATACCCAACAATTTTAAGGATAACTAGACAAAATCCTAGTCAAAGACAAAAGTCCCAAATTGGATGGCGTAGGTGGTGGCTTACTGTTCCGAGAAGATATCTTTGATTTTAAAATTAAAAAGTGCATTTCATTCCCACCTAAACTTCAAAATCGTGAAATAAAATCTCTTACACTTGTCTCAATGTTTCGAGTGGATTGAAGGAAAGTAGTCAGTTTCTACCATTAGAAGGAAATAAAGTGTTACGTAGCATTGGCTTGAAGGGACCTGGGTTTTGCATGGTTGATTTTCTTTTTAAGGTTAGGACAGATCTGTACATCGGTGAAATATCTACAAAACTATAGAAATTTAACTCAGTAAAAGTACATTTTTTCGCAAAGCAGAAATTCTCTAGAATTTGATGGCTTTTTGACACTCTTTTTGTACGCTGACGAGGCTGGAAATCATTTTCATTGTGACGCCGTCTTGTGCGTCGATGAGTAATCTGCTTCATTTTTGGTGGAGGGTGAAACGGAAATGGAATTTTAAGAGGACGGTTGACTTTCAGGGGAGTCACAAGGGTGCTAAAATTTAGTTAGAAATTCAGACACATGCTCAACTATTGTTTAGTTGGTCAAATTTCAACTGAATCATCAAATCGTTCGTCTTAGAGCGGCTATAGACCCGCGTTCTGTCCCAGAAGCGAACTTTTCATTTAGACCTCTAGCCGCTATAAAACTTTTTTCAACATTTGCATAAGCAGATGACAAGTATTATCTGGGTTTGCAAAGACCTGGTAGTTTGTTAGACCTTGCTTGGCGCAAATAAAGTGTTACGTCGCAACAAATCAACTTGTAGAGCCAGGACTGCCTATTTGAAACCAATTCACTCGTTTTTGGCATATTGTTTATGGAGTATGTTGTGGCCGATGTCATCAATTGAAAACTGTTATGTCTTTCAGTGTGGAGTACAAACGAGAATTCCTCGGGGAGTCTGTAAACCTCGACGGAAAGTCGACGGAAGCTAACGTGTCTTTAATGGAACAAGATGCCGTGACGAAAACCAAATTGACCAAATAGAAACATTTGCAAAGAATTCACTTGCAGTTGGCCCTATGCAAAGAAGTTTGGAAAACCGATTTTGCACCACAGAGATCATTGCAAACTTCTTCAGACTCACTGGGAAAAGTCAACTATCGCTTTATGGAAACTTTGCTGCTGTATAAATGTAGGAGTTTTAATTTGAAAATTCTTAAAGCCAGTAACGGACGATCGTTCAGAGTAGGCCCTAACCACAAGTCATGTCATTTGAAGTAGGGTCACGAATGACGGTTGGAAGGCAGATCCGCATACCTTTTAATTTAGGGGTGGCAAAAGAAGGGTCCGGTTAGAAAACATACGTGAGTTTTTTCTACTTCCGATGTTGCGTTCTGATCGGGAGGCATGCTCCGACAATGGATTCGTGTTAAAATGGAGGTCACAATTTGTCACGTCTCAAAATCTTCAAAATGTCAAAACACAGAACTTAAATTGCCAAATTTTTGTTATTTTTTGCATTTATAAGTCATTTGTAAACTTTTTACGCACATGCATACTCCACGATGTCTCGCGGAGTGAGAAACTCGCACAAAATGTATTATATGTGGTTAACTATATTTATCGTAATCTATTTTGCCCGGGGTACGCCACGAGCTATGTTGCAGAGTAAAACAAGAGGAGGATTGCGAATAATGTAATTTATTATAACGTAAATAGATAGAAATAAATAAGACTCTGCAAGATGCGCATGGACAAAACGCCATAATGGCATCATGGGAATGCTGACATCGCCCATCCGAGGAAGCGGAACCCGGGCAATAATAAAAGTAGACCAATATAATATAGGTACTAATAACGGTATAACTGAAAACTAGAACACAACAGTCTAGAATATAAAAAACTAGAATATAGCAAACCGGAATGGAAGTAAAGGTAACTAGGACTAATGACTAAAAATTGCAAAGCCTGCAACTACAGACCTTTGGACGCAGCAGCAACAACAGACCTGGGAACGGGAGGAGGCTGGCTGCAACAACAGACCTCACCTGGGGGGGAGGCTGAAACCACAGACCCAGAGTGGTGGGAGCGGCTGAAAAGCAAAGTGAGAGAAATGGGGAGCTGCAACAACAGGCTCACTGGGAGTTCAGGAAGCCTGGGGAAGAGGAAAAACTAGACATGCGAATGTAATTTTTAGTGCGTCAGATTTCCAGCGCCCCATGCGCTGGATCACCGGTTCAGGGACGCCACGGCTGGCCGCTGAGGTGGCGGCGCCAATGCGAAAGCTATGCGACTTATAAGACTTGGTGTCGAGTTCTACAAAGGAAACCACTTTAGTTAACATGGAGTTGAAGCAGGAACGTGTTACCGGTGATCCACTGAGGTGTTGGAACAGGGGCCTGGAGAGGGCTGAAAAAAAGAAAAGTACATGGTTAGGGCAGCTACGGGGCAATGGGGAGATCGACTGGATAGAATCACAAGTGAGACTGGTCCCGAGCTGTGCTTGAAAGTACGCATAGTGATGACCACAGAATCGCCAGAGGGTGGGAAGACGACGTCGCTGACCTGTATAACGTGGGAGGAGAACGAGGAGGTGACTGTGAATTCACCGACTCTGAGGGAGGCGTGGAAGGCTAGGACGAACATGGCATGTGCGAGAACCGAGTCGGCATAAGGACCGAGTGCAGATGGGCAGGCGTCGAACAAGTGGTGAAGCAAAGCTGAAGTAATGAGCATGCGTGTGTCAGATGAGGAGCGCAGATTGGAAACACCTTTGAGGAGTTTTTGGATGACAAAGGAAGAATTGGGGTCAGGGAGGTTGTCGAGCTTATGGACAAAACTAATGGCAGACACATAGGACTGGATAAACGAGCTACTAAGGCCAGATTCGAAAAGATGGGAGATATAGTGGGCTAGGAAAGAGGTATTAATGGGCAAGGTGAGAGTAGAGTTGCCAGAGGAGAGGTGAAACTGTGCAAGGTTACGTAGGATGTGGGTGNATAGGAGATATAGTGGGCTAGGAAAGAGGTATTAATGGGCAAGGTGAGAGTAGAGTTGCCAGAGGAGAGGTGAAACTGTTCAAGATTACGTAGGATGTGGGTGTAGGACTGAAATGTGGAGGGGCCCAGGGAAGCCCGGAGCAGTCTGGTCACGCTTCTAGGAGGTGCGGCGGGATTGGTATCGGATGAGGGCTGAGACAAGAACCCTGGGAAAAGGCGACCTGAAAGTTGAAACGAGAAAATGCATCGGCGACGATGTTAGTGTAGCCAGGGATATGTTTTTCCCGAAAACGAACGTTAAAGATAAGAGCGGAGATGACCAGACGACGAACAAGGGACATAATGGGGGTTGGCGGGGGAGCTCTTGTTGATAATGTCAACGACAGCACGGTTGTCGCACAGGAAGAGGATCTTGTGGTTGGCGAGCTTAGATCCCCACAGCTCAAGCGCTATGACGATAGGAAGGAGTTCCTTGAAGGTGATATGATGGTGTTGCAGGTGCTCGGGCCATGGGCAGGCAAACCAGGAAGCCCTCAATGTCGCAGCAAAACCCCCATTAAGTCTACAGCATCAGAGCTTGATGCTGTCTGTAGATGTCCACTCGTCGAATAGGAACACTGTTTTCCAATTGAAGCCTCGGAGAAAGACGGACCAAGCCCTAAGGTCCGCTCTAGCTTCTTTATTGAAAGTGACGAAGTGATCTGGTCTCGAAATACCAATGGTGAGGTTGATGAGGCGACGCAGGAAGAAGCGGCCGGGCACGATGACGGAGCAGGCGAAGTTTAGTAGAACAATGAGGGATCGAAGATCGCGAAGAGTAACCTTCGGCGTTTCTGGAAGTCGAAAAGGAGGTTGGAAGATTTGTCCACCTTGTCCTGTGGGAGAAAAGCAGTTATGGTCGTAGAGTCGAGATGGATGCCATAAATGGTGATGGAGGTGGTCGGCTGAGTTGTCTTGTCGTGGTTGACAGGGTTGCCTAGGGAGTCGCAGAGTGATATGAATGCGGCGAGGTCCCGGGAGCTTGTCGGCGAGGATGGGGGCCCACGAAAAAGAAGTCACCGAGGTAGTGAGAAACGCCGGCAACTTTCAACTTGGTTTCCAGGATCCATTGGATCGCAGAAATGACCTTCTCGAAGATGTTGCAGCTGGAGGCACAGCCAAATGGCAGGCACCTGTCGTAGTAGAAGTTGTTGACCCAGGATAGACCTGAGAGGTGGTAGTCGTCAGGGTGCACCGGTACGATGCGAAAAGCGTCTTTGGTGTCAGTCTTAGCCATGAGGGAGTGGCGTCCAAACTGTTGAATCGGGCGGATAGCGTCCGTGATGGATTGGTACTGAACTTGGGAGAAGTGAGGGGGTATGAGGGAGTTAACTGAGTTAGAGTAACGAGATGGATATGACAAGTTATGAATGAGGCGAACACTGTTAGGGTGAGATTTAGGGATGAGGGCAAGGGGTGACGAAGAGAAAAGGGAGAATGGGGGGATGGGAAGGGACCGGGATAGCGACCCAGCAGAACCTCAGTCTGTATTTTCTGAAAAGTAACTTCGGGGTTACGGAGAGCTGAAGGGTGGTTGGTGGGGGATTGGAGTGACAGATCGGGGAGACGCCGAGCCTGAAACCGAAAGAAAGAACATTGATAAGCTCCGTAGTCGAGAGGGAGTCACAACCTGAAAGGAGAGGTTTAGGTTTGCTTACTTTTACGGGTGTTGGGATACCTGGCAGGTGTGTTGGCGGTTTTGGAGGTGCATAATTTGATATCCATTTAATACTCGTTAATATTGCCTCATTGATATCAGTGATCATGCATTAAGGTTAATTTCTTAAAGGGACGTTTCCTTCTTACATCCCTCCCTCCCTCAATCCATTTTTCTTGTTTCCTTTTCTATTTACTCTCAATATTCCCATGTCGATGTCACGGTGTTGCTTTGGCATATTGTTACCCATCTTTCAGCTCAGCATTTATATATACCTTCGTTATTCCTGGAGTAGTGCTGATTGTCCGACAATTTGTCACCCACCTTTACAGCTCAACATATTATACAACTTTCGTATTTATCAACATCTGTAGTAGTTCCTTGAAGTTCTTTCACGGATTTTCATAAAATTTGGCCGGCAAATAATTTCGAGAGNTTTAATACTCGTTGATATTGCCTCATTGATATCAGTGATCATGCATTAAGGTTAATTTCTTAAAGGGACGTTTCCTTCTTACATCCCTCCCTCCCTCAATCCATTTTTCTTGTTTCCTTTTCTATTTACTCTCAATATTCCCATGTCGATGTCACGGTGTTGCTTTGGCATATTGTTACCCATCTTTCAGCTCAGCATTTATATATACCTTCGTTATTCCTGGAGTAGTGCTGATTGTCCGACAAGTTGTCACCCACCTTTACAGCTCAACATATTATATAACTTTCGTATTTATCAATATCTGTAGTAGTTCACTGAGTTTTTCATAATAGATATGACCTTTCATCTTACCCTCACGTGTTGTTTCACTGTAAACTAGCTTTGGTATCGCTTCGCTGTTAGCGCATGTAAATATGTATACCGTCACCTTGTGCGTCCGCCCGTCTTCCGTCCGGTGTCCGCTGCTTTATCTCTAAAGCCCTTTGATGAATGTTCGTGATTTTTTTCTCGTGTGTTCCTTTTCTAGAAGAAATAGCATGAACAAACTTCCGGACGGATCCGACTACCAGTGTGCCCCTAAATGACAATTAGTTTTTTTACTTTTACCTCTTATCTTCAAAGGTCCGGCTCAACGGTCGAAACTGAACTACATTTTCTATTTGAGTGTCCGTTTTTCTTAGATGCCAGAAACACCTTTTACTGTCAAGTTGAGATTAAATATCCACGATTCCATGCAGAAAGCTGTGAAATTAAATTAATTACAATCATGCAAAAAGATGTTATTAGAAAACCTTCAGTTTTCATCAAAAATATTTTTGAAGGAAAAATTATATTTATTTATGATCACTTTTATCTCGGCCTTCTCTTTCTGGTCCTCTTGCAATGCTTGTCTTTTCTTTTTTGTATCATGTATCTAAAGTTACTTATAAGCCCCGTGGATGGCTGGGTGTTCCTAGTCTTTGTAAAGTGTTCATTGTTTAAATTCATTTGAACACATGTCACTATAATAAAAAATTACTTAGTTACATACTTACATACTTAGTAGCGAGGCGCTGTGAACATGCACAGGCAACGGAAAGTATGGGTAGTTCTTTGGTAAGCCGGAATTCGTCAGAGAAATCACAGTCGACGAAATGCCGGCCACAGACACGGACGGATGTTTCACGGCCTCATACTTGCTATTAACAGCGTACCTTTCATTCTTCACTACCGCGAGCCATACCCTAAGTATTTCGGGCTCTCGAGGAAGTCGAAATAACAATATACCGGCTTTCTTCGCAACTTCATAGTTCGGACAAACGGGAACGATGCACCGCAATATAGCGGCATTCACTCTGCAGACGAACCACTGACGTCGTTGCCTCGTTTCTCACCTTCTTCACAGGTTAACGCGACACCTCTCGGCAAGGTGAGGTCGACCGCATAAGTGGCGATGTGGACATAGACCGATTAAGACGGTAAAAAAGACTAATTCAATCAGGCGGCATTTTCCTTTTCATCATTTGTAAAACTAACAGAGCCTGTGCATGTCTTTCTCAACCCATCACTAGTAAAATTAAAATTCAACCCCCACTGATGTTCAAGATTAGGCTTTCTACAGAGCTTTGTAACAAAGAGACTATAGATCTCTTTATTAACACATTTCTTTGAAACCAAGTGGATTAATTGTTTTTGATAAAGATGTATTCGACGTATTCTGCACCAACTAATGATCATTTTAATTTTTAGTCTGTTTCTGTTGTTTCCTTCTGTTTCTGCCAAACCGCGTAGAGGATCAGTACGAAAATTGGCAGATGTTATCCTACTGGACTGAAATTTTGCAGTTGTATTCCTATTACTTCAGCAGATTTTAATACTAATACGGTTCCTGAATGGCAGCATTTTCACGTTTGCCTTCGTATCCTTGAAGTTCTTTCACGGATTTTCATAAAATTTGGCCGGCAAATAATTTCGAGAGATCAAACCTTCCCACTTTTGGACATGTTCAATGTACATGTATTCTGAGCTTATTGGCCATTAAATTAGACACCCCTACAACACACCGTTTGCGGTGCAGTCGTGGGCGCATTCCAACGCTCCACGTCGCTCATTTTATAAAGTAGTCTCAAGGTTTTCCTTGATATGATTGAAAATGACATCAAAAAGGAGAAATGACCCATTTAAACAGTTTTGTAGGTATACCAAGTGACGTTTTTTTGTTACACTGAAGTGACACGGCTAGAGTAAACAAGACAATATACTTGCATTTCAGCTTGTGAACTGTGTAAAAAACAAAAATCTGACTAGACCCATTACTCTCATAAAACAGTTATCCTCTCCTTTCTGCCATGACAGGATTTCATTCCCGTACCTAAAACAACATTGAAAAAAGAGAACCACTGACAAAACCCTTCACAGTTTAGGACTGGAGTAGACAGACAATTAGAGCAAAAGTGGTTTGAATTTTTTTTAATTGCATGTATACTTTCCAACAATAAAT
This sequence comes from Phoronis australis, assembly GCA_002633005.1. Lineage (NCBI taxonomy): Eukaryota > Metazoa > Phoronida > Phoronidae > Phoronis > Phoronis australis. Next base: position 591,816 of record NMRA01000098.1, on the reverse strand, counting down.
TACACCATTACAACAACTGGACTTATTGTTAGTTTAAAGACAGTGCGATCACAATAATATATCATAGCAACAGTATGCGCCTCCTGGCGAGAAATGGGTGACCAAAGACTAAATAGGAATACGACGACATGGTTATAATATTAGACTATTACATGGTCTTCTTTTCTGTTAGGCATGATGTCTTCAGATTAGTTACACAAGTCATAAACTGACATCCAAAGTGTCAAATAAGCATTGAAATGTAATTATCAAAAATAATATAAATTAAATTAACATTTCTAAACATCACGTTTATGCTTTGCACTAACTACAGAATTATGGCTACATTGTGAAAAGACAAAACAGGTTTCAAAGAAACTCTTTAAATACACAAGAGGACACCAAATTAGCTCACTTAGATTAGCTATGAGGCTGTAAACTACAGACTTTTTTTATTAAGGAACTAATCCTCAGCTACACAATTATTGTGCTCCAATTGATTCACTCACAAAACTTTATATGGCAAAATGCACTACTGCCTCAGTACTATTAAAAACTAGACAGTTACTTTGCAATAATAACCTAGGTTGATATTCCAACACTGTCACATTGATCACATAGCAACCAAAAAAACTCCTTCACCTGAACATTCAGGAATGGGCTATTCAAAACCCGTAAGGGGTAACATCTCAGCCAGGACCATAAACCTTATGTTAAGCTGTGTTTAGTTACACAGCCCAACTGTGACAGTTGCATGACTGAGAACAGGGTTCACAAAGAACTACTTTCACAGATATACATGTCAATTTGGGTGTATGCCAAAGAGATGATTTACATCTCTACCCAAAATTCTAAGCTACTGTGCAGACTAGTCACTCCTTCCAAGCTCAAAATGATGCATTTCAATTTGGAAAGGCCTAATGTGTGTGAAAGACGCCAATGACTTAAAAATCTGTAATATTCTAAGCCACTATGCAAGACAAGTTACACCTCCAATCCCAAAATGAATCAGTTAGTTGTTCACAGTAGTTTACACTGGATTCAACAAATTATTTGTCAAAAATACTGGGATCAGTGGTTGAAAAACACAATGCCCCAAGTCTATTGTAGCCACAGGTAAGCACAAACATGTTGGGGGTCACGATTTAAAGTCCTACAACAAATTTCAAGATGGCTACTATCTTTGAGGTACATCAAAAGCAAATTCATGATAGAATTTATGAGCACAAAATCCTTCAGATCATACCAAAATTCTAGGTTAATACGTAATCCATAGCATCTAACACACTCGACCCTCTGCTGTGTCCTGTAATTGTCTGAAGCTATCAACACACTCAGCTTTCACTGAGGTAGTTAATTTAAGACAGACAATAGAGTCTTGGATTATCTCCCCTTGACATCTCAATTCTGTTTCACCTGTGATGGTTTGCAGGGTCAGTTTCTTGTAATTTCAACGAGATCAAACAAGATTATGCACAATCACAATACAAAAATACTAGACTTGAGAATGATACTTTCAACTAGCCCATGCTAAAAGCAAAATGGCCGCCACTGAAATACTTAGTTTGTGAGGCTGGAATGCTGAACTACAAGAGAAAATTTCATTGAAACACGCTATTTCTGCATTATAAGCCAAAATTTCTTGCCCTGTGTGTAACATTCTAGAATGTTCCTCTGGATTTCACAGCTATAGTGTTTACTATCTCCAAACAAAATGGTACTGCACTTGGTACAAGCCGTCCAAATTAAAACTGCAACAAAGGTTAGTACCTTACACACTACAGTAAATATGGAAGCCAATATTCTTTACACCCATCCCTCATTTCTCATCTCAACATATATGCAGATTAGATAAAAACATCTAAGAAAATGAACCATTAAAAGTCAATCACTGAAGGTAATTTTAAACTTTGATTTCACTACAGGTTTTTTCAGTGAGAATTTGCAAGCCTGCAATAAAATTCAAGCGATCGATGATGCCTAGAGTGGGATACGACACCTTTATTGGACCGCTGTGGGCATAGGATATGTATACGTGCTAAACATGATCTCACTGCTAATCAGGTCAAGTCTATAGTCTACAATCACAATTGAGCAAAAAATTTTGTAATAACTTACATTTGTAAATCACCTAGGAAATGTACAACTTTTGTTTCAACCATGCATATCTACACAGCCACTACTTATGACCTATATTTACATTGCAAACCTTAAAACTTGGCACATACGCCACCATTTGTTCGATTCAAGATTCCATCCACTCTCTATAAAGTATCATTTACCGTTTATTTACATTAGAATCTTGGAGAGTTGACTTGTAAACACTGTACAGCAATGGCTGTGCACACCAGGAATTCACTCTACTACTGAACAGAGAAAAATAAAATTCTTAAGCCCGTGGAAACTTCAAATTCCACTGCAAAGAATCTTTTGTATGAAAAAACATAAACAATTATTTGATATCAATGTGACGTAGTTGTAAATGCACCAAATTAATGACTTACAAACAGTAGGTATAATACTTTTCGTATGTTAAAGGAAATGTCTAAAACCATAATTTATCATGTTTATAAACACTGAAATCTAATTAGGATTTTGCTACACTATGGCTTGGCCTTTAAAGTATTTTTATTACAACATATTTGGCTTTGATGATTGTACTGCCTGACGCACCTTTAAGTATGTTTGTGTAATGATAACAAGCTTCTTAATGCAACAGTTCTTAATTCATTACACATCAGATTCGTTGGGATTCCTTGAATTGGACCGAGACACACTGTGGCCCCGTGGTGGGAAGCCGGTGGAAGTCCTTGACGGGGGTGATGAACTCTCCTTCATTATCTGGTAAGACAGATAATACACTCGATTAACACGCACCCGATTGGTCAGTTTGGCAACCAGGAAGATGAATTGTCCAATCAGGTTGAAGAGTATCATGAAGGCCATGATGCCAATGACTACACACGATGTGTTGAATATGAACTGTTTCAATGCGGTCATGAACAGAAGAATGTTTTCTGAATCTGCTTGTTCGTTGATACCTGCAAAACAAAACGAGGCAGATGAAATTCTTCAGGTCATAGCCAAGATCTGATCATTGACAGGTAGCCAACTGGCTAACAATTGATTAATTTACAAATGCCTGTCTTTTAAAGGAACATTATCCCTTTTGTGGTCAAAAACATTTTTTTGGATTGCTGGTGGATGCATGGGATAGACTTCTTGAAATTATTAGCTTTGACCAGAGCGACAAAACAACAAAATGCATTTTTGTGAATACTGATTGTGTTACAAATCACAATGCAATTCTCACAGTTGTGGGAAAACAGAGGGATAAGTTATCCCCTCATTTCAGATTTCACTCTCAGGAGCATCCACTATTATAGAAAACCTTAACTTTGACAACAGCAAACAAGAGCACTGATATGCACCCACTGTGTCTCTGGAAAGTGGTAAAAATGTAAGATGTGCTCATCTTTCAAGTGTATGTCAGAGTTCCAATCAATGAGTTGTGCTTCATCAGAAACACATATATGCCAAATTTCACAAACATCCATTGAATAACAGACAGACACAATGACAAATGCCACTAGGGGATGCCAAAGTAGTCACATCTGTCCCCCCCCCCGCCCACGCTTTCCTCATACTGCACATTCATGGCTACAAACTCTCATAAGTACCCTGAGCACAACTTAACTCCTGAGCATACTACAAGACTTTGTTTGGTACAAAAAATTGTTTGAAAACACAATAATGTGTACAAGAGAAACAAAAATTTCCAAATCTACAAAGCTACAAGCCCAGCACATCATCAGACTGTAAAGATCTTAGTACAAATTTCTGTATGGCAATGAATCATCTAAGTTCAAATAATCTCTTACTAGAGAATTCCCTGGGAGAGATGGACCAGAAGTAGGTAGGCAAGATGTCCACGTTCAATGTGCTGGCGTTCACTTGTGACCCGCATTCTGTCTGACTGCTGTCAAGAAACCCCTTTAAACCACACAGTTGATGGTTGTAGATGGTCATGATTTGTTGCTGGCAAAGATAGTGATCAGAAGTCAGCACGCAAATCAAAACTTACAGTGCAGAGGAAGTCAATCAAAAAACAGAACTGAGCTAAGACCATGTATATAAATGAAATTTCTAACAGATAATAAATGTAGCTTCAGAAACAAAAACACAGAGGTCACTGAGTTCATATGTCTTCTTGCCACTTAAAGCCCCATCCTGTGGTATTTCTGAAAACCATGTTTTTTATGTTTCGGGGTGGAACTCAATGTCAATTTTTTTAAAACAGAGCATTGGTGTTCCTTATCACACCCAATATTGAACAGAGTCAATTCATTACAAAAACCTCCCATTTGGTTTCAGACCAGCACAACACCGGTTCTAAATCTAGGCAAGATGCAGATATCAATCTAGTCCATTAATAAGCAACCCTGTAACTTTTTGTTTGACATCATGACTTGCAAGCCAATTACCTACCAGAGTTTGAAGTTAGTTGCCTATTAGCGTGTACCGAGAACCAAAACCAAACGAATCTATTTTGTCTAACTGTTATCAATGGTATTTTTCCAGGTGAAAAGACCTTACTTTAACTTTTTATTATATGGATTAAATTCCAGAAGACAAAAAGTTCTAAAATTTGCCAGTTTTACTCCACGATATATGCAAATCATTTTTGCAAGTGTTGTATTGTTGCAGAGCCAAATGCCCAATGTGGCAATTGCTCCCCTCCACACGACAGAACCTTAGATAGACAGGCTACTTGATGACAGAGGGATGTGTACAAATCTATTGGTACAAGTGCTGTGAAACGGGCCGAGTTTCTAATGGATTGCTTCAACGGTAAAACCCACGAACTTGAAGTTAGATTCCAGCTTTACCTGACTTATTACCACTGCGTGGGTCTTTAACAGGTAGTTAAAGATGGTGCTGCTGTAGGTGGAATCAAACTATTGTTTAACTCATCACTTTAATGCCAGTGGTGAAACTCAACTTCACAGACAATTTAAAGAGCAAAACACCAATTGGTGTCAATGAGTATTTTATCTAGTCTTCTTGATTTATACTGATTGAAATGTTTAACTTTGGCAAATGGCAAATCAATTTTATCATAATCTGAGGGCCCACATGGAAAGCAGTGTGAACTGATGGGGATACCCTCATTGTAAATATTACATTAATAAATATTAAATAAATAAATAAATAAATAAAATAAAAATGGATTCATTCTTTGTGGATTTTGCACAAAAAATGATTTGCATTTTCTACTTTCCGAGATTGATTCCTATTTGCTGAAATTAATGGTAACTTTACAAATGTATACACAGTACAAAGCTAGGAACAGTAAAATAAGTTTTGTTATCTTTATTTTTGTTGAGAAATTAGACAATGAAAATCCATTATCACTTGTCCGCCATATTGTGGGCTAAATAGGTAAAACACTACTTATCATTTTTTACCAACACATTATTTGTTTTCAATCCTGTTTCTCGTAAAACATTTTTTTGCCACTTTTCTTATATTACTGATTAAATTCAGTGTCCAAGAAAGAATTAAACAAATCCTCTTGAAGGTTTTAAAGAGTCTCACCTGTTCAAAGTTGAACATTTCCACTAGTGCCGCCAGGTGGTACAGCTGGGAGTCTATGTGTTTCCTAAACACCTCCAGTACTCCGTTTAACTGTAACGCATGGTCACGCAGCAGCATGGAGGCAAATGTCACATAAGTCGACTGCGACTGTGGAATAACGTTCAGCGAGACAGCGACAGATTGCAACATGTCTGCCGACACCGAGTCGCTGATGCCATCGAGAATGGCAAGTATCACATACAGGATGAAACCAATGAAACACAGTTTGGGTAACGTGCCACTACACAGTCTTCTATAGAGAGAAAGAACACATTGACCAACAGTCGTGGATGAGTTCTCGTTATGTTGGCCAAACACAACAGTCGTTCTCGACTGGCTACTCGTTGAGTCTAAGAGTTGTCTTTGCGACAAGCTATGATCTGATGGTCGGTATGTGCCATACAGTGATGACATCCGGTCAGTATCACTATCTTCTATTATTTGTTTCTTAATCATATCCAACTCCTTTTGAAGTTTCCCATTGCTGGCGCCATCTATGGAGTCTGGTGCTACTTTGACGTCGAAGCCGTCCTTAAATTGTTTCACAGTAAAGTACATGGCAGTGAATCTATACAGTAGTAGGAACAAGTCCAGCAACACGAATACAAGAGGCAACGAATACCAAAGCACTGATGAAAATTTTGTGAATACTTTGCTCTCACCAAAGTGAATACTTTCACCAGGTGGCGTCAGAACGAGGTAGCGGAACGTGGCATTGGTGTCCACTTTCACGGTGGTGATGGATGTGAGGTCATTGATTGGCTGAATGGAAGGGAGTAGGTGTTGAACGCCGAGTTGGGCAACACAGTCGCCTTCGCACTCATATAGAGCTGGAACCTCAGGAACATCATTCAGCAAGCTACAACAAAGCAAAGCATCAAGTTTACATGGAGTAGTTTAACTGAAGTAGAGTCAGTCACCTGTTGGTCATACCACGACAAAGCCAGTGCTTTAATTCCCTGAAGGGAAAAGAACTGTGAATAGCCTAATCATAAACATGTGGTTAACTGTTTCATTGAGTATAGTTTTTAAGGTCCTTTTATACTAATGTCGAATCGTCCAGGGGAGCTGTGGTCAGTATAAACAGTTAGCTTCGGTCCTGGATTGAAGTTAACAACCCCAATTAACTTTGTAGTAAACACTAGGTGAATTTAGCAGTGGAGCATCGACGCTGCAGTGCGGTATGACGGTCAATTTCAGTCTCATCTAATTTATTGCCAGGGGTCACTGCTATTGTCAATAATTAAGTGTCGTCACTAATAGTTGCTTATATTTTGCTCAGAATAATCACCGATTGAATTACAACTAGTTTTATGTCTAATAATTAGCTCACGTAATAAATTTTCCAAAATTGTCCCATTAAAAAAATCTTAGCATGCATGGGATGCATCAGCGCTACCTTGCAATTACTTAATGACAGTGTCATCCACCGTTTACTTTGATACCGTTAACTACCGAAGCTGGTACGAAAGATTCAATTAACTTTGCAGTTTACATCGACGCTCCCTCATACTGGAGTTAAATTAGTGTGAAAGGGCCTTAAGTAACAGCACGGGATTACAGTAAAGTCGCGCGATTTTCGAACACTCAAAATTAATTCCAATAGAACAAGTTCATTTTCGGTCGAATATCACGAAGATTTTTGTGGTGTCCAAATTTGGCGGACTTCCAAAATGCACCATTTCACTGTTGTCTGAATTTGGAGAGCTAAACCTTTTAAAAAATTTAAGAAGTCAGCATGAGCATGGTGAATAAAGAATTGATTTGCCCACGAGAAATACATACATATTTTCGTAAGTTGCAAAAGAGGAAGCATTATTAATATGTACACTTAAATTCAAGCCTCAGCTCAGTCCATTGTTGTCGCTCAAACCTTGAGATGTAAATTATATTGAAGAGAGAATGTAGGGATTGCCTTGCTGAGGTTAAAGGGCTTTTTGTCAACTACTAAGACTTGTGACAGTACGTTTGGTTAAAAATGCTCTTTCTCAATTTTAACAAATTTTGCCTTAAACTTAACCGTTATTGATGTGGGAACCAGTGCAATGAAGAAGCATATATGCACAAGTCAATACCTGTGGTGGAGGTCATATTCAACTCCCCAAATATCTCAAAATAAAAGCACCATAAGGGCCCAACTTTTATTGAAATCCTCAGATTTTATTTTTTTTAAATACTTCTTTTTCAATTTTGAAATGTTCAGACTTCCCTTTTTAAATATTACATATTGGAATTCGTTTTTTAAGTACCTGAGGGTAGATATGAACTTTTCGTAAATGCACGATTGGATTTATTTTTTTATTGTTGTGGCGCTCGAAATTCATCTGGCGGTCGGGGGAGAGGATAGCCGCGCCATTGAGGTATTGCAATTTTTTCAGTGAGTATTTGTAAAAATGTAAACCATCACTGGTTAGAGTTAACTTAACAAATAGTTCGATTTGGTGAGTACCAACTCGCAAAATGCATGCTGGTACTTGCCAAATCAGATCCTGTAATATCAGACCATTTGGCCAAAGCTAGAAATCGACTGGTGCTGGCGAATCCCATCAGCCATACAACTCTATGTCAAGGTGCAACAAAAATCTATCAAGACATTCTGGCAACCAAATATTAAGATGCAAAACTAAATGTCTATAAAACAATTAATGTAAAGAAGCTCCATCCACAAAAGTGAACACTGGATTTAGACCAATTACCACGACTATAAAATTGATTTCGACTTGTTCATAATACTCACTCACAGATAACAAGTGATTACTGAGTTTGAAATGTGACTGTGTTGATTATTAGTTGAGACTACATTCAGAGCATAAACTTGATCAGCCTGATCTCAAGCAAAACAGAACAATAGTCTTGAAATCACCCCCAATTTGACTGAGGAACATGAAAAGAATCATACGGTGACACCCTCAGCAGTCAAGATTAGGAAACTCCACCAGTTCGCCAATCATGGAATCTGTGGCAGGAAACCTCCAGCTGTTAAGCTGCTGATGTTATCCTGCTAGCTTAGAAAAACATAGCAACATTTATCTACAGCCTACATTCCAGGGGCCAGCATTCTCTGCTGGGTGTGCAACATTACAGCCAATTACCAAGACTCATAAACCACTTAAGCAGCTGGGCAAGTCATACCAGTAAGTGGTGTTTTAGAATATGGAGAAGTTGGGTTAATACAGCTGCTTTATATGATGATGGTAATATCGTCTTTACATTTATGTAATGTACTTGGAGAAACATGGACAAAGCACACATTACCTGTCCAAGAACTGTGTGGAAGCCAGAACACTTCTCGCCCTGTCTACTCCCATGAAACTCAAATAGTTGACCAGCATCCCTGCTTCGTTCACTTTCGATGGCACGGCGGCAACTGCCGTAGCACCACCACTGGCCGCACCACCACCACTGGCCGCACCACCACTACTGGCCGCACCACCACCGCCAGACGCCATGAACAGCTGGTTCAACATACCCAGCCAAGCATTCTTTTTCACATCTCCTATTAACACCGCGTACTTATACCACACCTTCTCTAACTGTTTTGTCATGTTCTTTCTATACTCTGTCACGTGCAGGTCACGCTTGGCTAAGTAGAGTTCAAGCTTCGCCTGACACACCTTCGACGTGAATCCTTCCACGGAAGTAATGTTCAGTTTTTCGAGATTCTCTTGTTGGCTGGCACTCATTTTCCATTCAACACTCGCTGCCAACTCACGAGTGTAGTTCACGCCGGAGCTGATCATGTGACTGAATGTAGAATACTGCTTGTGCAAGTTTTTATCCAGGTGTTTCGTAACGTTGCCAATAAACCGCTCCCTCTCAGCAAATTTACTAATACGAAACTCATTGAATTTATCCAGCGTATTTAAAGAGTCCTTGTTCACAAGCACGACCAATAGGTACGTGATGGTGAAGGTAAACATGAAATTATACAACAACTTGAAGATGCAGTACAACCACACTTGTACCTGGTGTGACTTATCTGCACTTTCAAATTTACTTGATGAGTCGTCATCAGATTCTGATTTATGCCCTTTCTTTGATTTGCAACAGGTAATGCAGACATATCCAAACAGCAACAAACTGGTTGTTATTGCAGACACTATACCAATCTGAACAACAGGTGTCCAAAGAACCTCATTCACAGCTGAAGAATCATTTCCCATTTGGCTCTTGGAAGATTTAACAGTTTCCATAGCCAAGAAAGCAGACGAGACAAACATTTTGCTGGTCTTGACAGGATCTTCAAATGTGACTTCTAGAGATTTCTCGTTCTCGGTCCCTATTGGGGGAACTTCAAAAGTAACATAAAAGGCTTTGCCCTTCTTGTTTGCAGATGAACAGGCAAGATACGTGTCAAATTTGCCAATGACCATAGAGCGAGGTCGATCACGGATAGTTATGGCAATGAAAGTACCGCAACTGCTGACATTCCCTAAAAGAAAATGGAATGCACTAACATCTCACAACAAAAAAGAGATGTAATTTCAATATTCTGAACTTTTAGGATATAAGTTGCAATTCCTAGATAAGTGAACAATACCATGACAGAATCACCGTTGTCTCAAGTGCCAGGGTTTCAAGCTATTTGGACCCCTCTTTGTGTGACCCTGAGGTTCAAATCCTGACTATTAGAGAATATTGAATTTCTGGGTAGAATTGTTACGAGTTCATAATAAAGATAAAATGATAGAAGAAACTCATCACATTTGTGAGTGAACAAACATACTAATGAGTAGAATATTTTAGAAACTTATACTTGAGTACTTATTTGAGACTGTAAAGCAACTGGCCACTGACTTCACCTCAACACCCCACGATGGTAAACACTTAATTGACTCAATTTTCTATCTATTGACAACATGAATATCAACTATAATGAATGGAGAGTTGCTCATTACCCCCACTACACAACAGAGAGCCATGCAATATTCAGATGAAATTGATACTCTGATGGTCAACAGATGGTGTACAGTGCAACACCCTTAAGTGAAATTTTACAAGTCTTTTGTTAGAGCTGGCTACTGAATGTCAACCCCCAACATCATTATGCTAACTGAATGTCAACCCCCAACATCATTATGCTAATTGGTCAATAAATAGGAGATAAAAGCTTCTGAAATTGTCACAGTTACAGGTTTTGGCCCAAAAACAAGGGACACAAATAAGGTTTTGAAATAGAGGAAGCAGTGTGGCCTAGTGGGATAGGTGACTCCGATTCCATTACTCAAGGTATTGGGGTTTGAGTCAGGTCTCTAGTTCCTCAGCTCGGTTATAATTGTATATTAATAATAAACTTTGAGTGGCCTGCGCACGTCTGGTACAAAGTGTATCAGATCACCTGCAATTATTTTATTTTTAAGGGTAAGAAATACTAGGTAAAAATTTACAGATATTAATTAAAATGAAATCACTCAACAACTTTCCGTAAATTCACAAATTGAAGCTAGTTTTAGCAAACAAATTCAGCTTTAATACAAATTGCTAGCACTATTACAATTTATGTTACCATTACGTTTATTATTATCAATGAGTTACCAGCAATAGTCAGTTTCCAGTTACGTCCATTCCTCTTCATTTGAGATGTGACAGTTTTGTAGTCAAGAGTGTTCTTGGAGTTTTTGAAGAACCCCTTCAAAATTGACTTATTGGCTGAAATGGAGAATATCCTTTTCAAATGAATATTCAGTGACAACCATTACGTTCGAAATAATGAATGATAAAATGACAACCACAAAAGACCAGATCTCACAATGTACACAGCAGCATTTTGACATTCTCCTCAATAACCTGCCATTTTATTATCGCCCTGTCGTGAACCAGCGCATATGAGATGACTTTATATAGGTGATGAAAAATTACATGTGGACTGGCCTAGTGTAAAGGACATCATCAGGTTTGCATCTGAAAAACCCGTTTTTGGGATTATTGTGGGATGGAATAGACTGACTTGGATGTTACTAGCTTTGACCAGAGCTACAAAACAACAACATCTGTTGTTTTTTGTGATTTTATTACAAACTGCCTAATCTCAACACTGTCAACCAGGGATTCACTGAAATCAAGGTCAGTGAAATCAGCATTTAAATTTGATTAAAATACTCTGCCATTTATTGACAAGGGTTTAGCTGTGCCCGGGAGAGCGTTGGGCTGCGGTTAGGCTAATCTTAGTAAATTTCTTTCTCATTGAAAATGTCTGTCAAAGCACAATGCACAAAATTTGCCTAACACTACACAAACTCAGTGTGATACTAGAATGTAAAAAGCCATCATCTTGAAGCATTAGCTGAAACTTGGAAACAAGTAATTAGTACGCAATATGATCCTGGAGGCACAGATGGACAAAATTAGGCCCCCCAGGCTTGTTGTGGGCTGTCACCGAATGACGTAGTAGCTTCAACGACTAATAATATGCTTTACATTGTCTGCATGTGGTTCTCACAAAACTGACTGTTTTAATGCATTGCACCAAGCACGTGGTTTCTAGTATTATATCAAACAATGAGAAGATATGACTTCATGTTAAGAAAACCATTAGTGCTAGAGCAAGAAGATACTGACAACTGACAAAAAATAACAGTGTTCGTGAGTCACGAGTACACCCTAGCAGTTTGTCAGAGCTTCAAAAAGAATCATTCCAGACTATTAAAAAACCATAGGGTGTAATAAAACAATTATCTTCTCAGCCCAGACCATAAACCATTTATGTTGTTTACCAACAACGGCCAACTGGAACAGCTGTATGACCAGGGTTCACAAAGAACTGCTTTCACTGACCTTGCACCAAATTTGTGAGTGAGCCAGAGCGAACCTCCCCAAAAAATTCACAGCTACTGTGCGTACAAGATGCCCCCTCCAATGCCAAAATGCTGTAAAAGATGTGCTTACCAGGCAATAAAACATTCAACCTCGCTCTCGTCCTCGTTGTTTTCATGTAATACCCAAACTTGCCCGTGCCGTCCATCTTAACAGGAACTCCATTTTTCACCCTGGCAGGTTCCATGAGGGCATCCAGAGGAGCTTTCTTGTAAATGTCTTGTTCAGGGAAAAAACGGCTGATGTTTTTGTCACACTCCATTTTCTCCCAATTGGACGAGCTGAACTCAAAAGGGGTAGGAAACTGGACTTGGGTTGTATAGCTGCGCCAGATATTTCCTGCATATGGGTTCAAATAGACATTGAAATCCCCCCGTTGGAAATCCGAGTAGTCTTTGAGTTTGTGTGCCAGCAGCATGCGTTTATTCTTGTCCTTAACTCTCACTCCCCGCAGTATGATGTCACTTGGCGTGTTGATGCCGCGGTTGTAATTGAACCTTAGGAAGTCAACCTGAGTAAAAGTCAAAGGTCAGATGTTACACAGCATGAACAGAAAGGCTAAAATTTCAATGTCGAAAGGGAAAATGTTAAGATTTCTGAATTATGAAAGTGAATTACGTATAAATAAGGACTCATTTGAGCTCATAAGTAGATTTTGAAAGGAACCAGATTCTCATTATTTACTTTTATTACTTAAACAATTAGCATCAAAGCAATTGCATAGATGCAGCACAAGAACAAGCTATGAGCAGCAAATTCAATCCATGGCGGAAATAGTGCAGGTGAAAATTCAACCCAAAACCCAATTAAATACGTGAACTGAAGTCCAAGTTTCAATTACCCCCATTCCCTGCCAACACATATAGAGAGCCAGCTGACTGGGCTGCCAACACTCAACAGACACCTGTAGTTCGAGGTATCCTGAAGTATTGCATAGGTGACTTAAAGCCGCTCAAGCAGCTAGCCTGAATTCAGTGGGTTATTGTGTTCCCATTAGCAAACTCCAACCTTGGGACAATCATCATACAACCATCAATTTTTACCTGGATTGGATTCCTCATGCACAGCAAAGTAACAAGCAAACGCGCCACCCAGCTTTAATTATGCACTAGCGTCAGCTGTTTAAACTTGTCCAGAGGCAGAGGACAATTTAATTGCAAAGTTTTAATGTAGCTCACCAGTATTAAAGCTAAAATCTAACAAATTAATCACGGCAAAACACACAACTCTAAAAACATGTTCAACTCATATGGAAAGTCAGGAAAACTATAACAACCCAGCTAAAACATTCACTTTTAAAGATACTCTTTCACTTGTTTTCACACCACAGTGTTATTATAGTGCCATAAATCAAAGGATATCTATGACATACGGACATTTTGTAATTCAGGATCCTCAACGCATTTGTGTTTTTTAAATAATGAAGTTGAGCATCATTTGTCGCACCGACCATTTAACTTATGCACCACCGGATATTCAAACATCAAACCTACAGTGTTTTTGAAATCTACTATGATGTCACACTGAGTGGGCACCATTTGGGAATATGCTTTGACAATAGTGGTACTCGTTTCATGAGTTTTCATCTAGCATGAAGCGGAAACAGTATCTTTAAGAACATCATCAACTCAAGGCACCATTCTAGACAATTGTCTGCCAGGTAAGCAGTGTATAAGGTTGGTATTCCAGACAGCTTCTTGAGCAAATCAAGCTGTTACTGCCTGTCTAACACAGTCAAACATAAACTCAGACAAACCTTAAATCTGCCCCGCTTGTTATACAACTGAGATATAAAAACTTGTATCACTGAATGATCAAAGTTTTAATTAATTGCTTAGAAACTACATATTATGAACAGGTGCAGCAGATTAGGAGCTAACAGCAAATAATCTCAAGTTAGCAGACTAACAACGGCCATTTTATGAAGTGGTACAGCTAGTCGTGTAGCTACCAAACATGCAGTCTTATACCCCAGGTTTTAGCAACACCAAATTTGTAGGTACCTTATGAATAACAGACAGTCATTGAGTGGAAATGTAAACAACAGTCAAATTTACACTGTGAAATAGTTGAAGTGCCTTGTTAAAAATACAGTCCTGTTTGTAATCGCCTACCTATACCACCTTAACTACAACCAGGCGAAATGGGCACCAAGTTCTGGCAAGCTCTAAAAAAATCTATACCAAAAATGTAAAATGTTTTTATATAGACAATGCAGTTTACATTTCAGCCATGGTCAACTACAAGGTAACAGAGATCAGTTACATATGTGGGAAAGCACACTATGCCATCAATTGACCCGTTTATGGATAATGCATGAGGTCTTTGTAATGCATTGTGGTAAATCTGCAGTTCATCATCAACTCATCATTCAGGAGAGGCTGACGAGAGATGAGTGAAATGTCGAGTTTCCAAGTCTATTGTTAAAACCTCTCCATGCGGGCAACACACATTTTAACTTTATATAAACAAGTCTCCCCTTGGGAGCCACATTTCACTCCCTCGCAGTCGCTAAACAATTTCGCATTTGGCCCAATCTGACTTTTCATGCATCCACAGAAAGATCAATACACTGTACGTATAGAACACTTCTAGTCAAAAACATCTATGGTCATAAAGTGCTGGGACAGTTAGGTCAACAACACCGCTACCACCCACCTTTACTGTTCCGTTCCTTTCTTGGTAGCCCTTATTTGTGTTAAAGGGAACCATACGTGACATGGTCGGGGAGTTGTATGAATATGGGTATGGCAGAATAACATGATAGTCAAGCCTGAGAAGATTCTTCACTTGGTTGAGCTGGAGGTGGCACAAGAATGCATCGCTGATGTTGCCCATATCGGGATGGATATCATATCTCTGCACGTCACCTGAGGATCAGATTTCAAAGACCGGGTACTTCAATAAGGCACTTAAGGGTTTTATATGACAATAGTTTGTTCTTTTTATGAGGCACACTAGAGAATTATGACATATAGAGGGTGCTTGCTATGCGCCCTAGCCACCATGTTCCTTTTGTCTCTAAGTCCATTGTTTAATTAGCGGTAAGATTCCCTCATTTATTGCAGCCTGCACATCTGCAGCATTGTTAAGCAATTATAATTACACATCACTTATCAGTGACCTTAGGTATTTACCCCATCTCTGTTCTTTCAGGTTATGATCATTCGTAGTTTGCTGTCATCAATAAACAGTAAAGAAATACTTGCGAGTTATTTTCTATGATCGTAAATAAAAATAAATTATTTAGTTACTCTGGCACAATTTGTCCACACAACTTTGAACCTATCTTCAACAGAGTTTTGTTATTTTAGATGTATTGGGCTAACCAGACAGTCCTAGCAAAGCCTTAGCAAAATAAGAAAACACAAGTTTAATCATTCAAATGTAGACCTGACAATTTTTTTCAATACGTTTATTTACCCAGAAAGCATATCATTAGTGAATAGCAGATACAGCTGGGGTTGGGTGACCCCCAACTACATATCTTTACAACTTACTAGAGTGTAATACATCATATTAATAATAATAAGTATTTGGAAAATAACTCCTAATGATTGGGTGGATAATTAGTCGACATTATTATAAAAGGGGGAGGGAAACCAACAAATGATAGGTGACTGAAGTTGCCTTTTCTTGCCATATTGCGTCACAGTGAGATCCCAGCACAAACAGCAAATGACCGATAAGTTGTATTGAATAGCGGTCTCAATATAATACCATAGCGTGGGTGTTATTTGCAGCTATTTGAATTAATAGGTGATTCTCGTGGTCAACAAGTCCAACAGTTTATTACATTTGACAATTTATGGCACTGGTGGGCTCAGAGTCATGCTCTTAAATTACTTTAGAAACCAAATTTACATGCGCTTGTGTTCAAGATAGGCCAAGTTCCATTTGTGGACTAGTGACTTTCACTGGCTGGTGTTTAAGTGCTTTGCATGATGGTTTGAAGTCATGTGATGGTCACTTTAGATCACCTAATTGGGTTCACTTATATCAAACGAAATTGGGTCAATTGTTAGTGATACTGGCGCGTTTCTTTCTATGTTTAACTTTTGCTTAATTTTACTAAAACATATGGTTATGTGATCCCAATTTAAGACAGATTGGTAAAGAGTAAAAATTAAATACTAGAGGGTTAGTACTTTCCAATAATATTCCTTTTACCGAGTTAAAATCTTTATCTTAGTAGTTGACTAAATACACAGATTTGTTGATAATGTATCATTACCATACATCTTACTGGCGCAGATTTGACCATGCAGCTGTTATTGAATAATCCTCGCTACAATGGGGAAGTTATTACAAGAACTGGTTTGTTTGGTCTTCACACACAAAAAAGGGAAAAACTAGTGAATAGGCCTACTGAGTCATTCATTCTGATCGCAACTACGATAAAAATTCTCCAATTTGGGACAGTCCTAAATACTTGGGACACCGAAATTGAAGCAAAAACTTTCTTGCTTCTGAGGATTAAGGACATGGGCGATTTTGACTTTCAATGTATTTTTCACAAACTGGGCACTGTATTTTGTATCAAACGTCAGATATTCCAACACATTAGCCTGTGATATTTCTGACTGGTGTCCAATTACAAACTATAACCCCAAATATAAACAAATTTTTAGTAAGATGAAAGCTTCATTCGTAGTTGTTCTTTACTGTAATACATAAACATGTGACGGGAAATTTAGTTTATAAGTTTCTGTACTGATAAGAAAACGAATTGCAAAATTGAAATGTGTAGCACATGAAAACAAAATTTGGACATGGGTAATTTTGCCACCTTTTTGTCATTCCTGAATTTGGGGCAGGCAACATTGCCCATTTGTAAAATTTAATACAGACTTCGAGCCTGAGCAAAAATATTTTTCAAGTCCCACACTGGAGAATTTTTATGCAAGTAGCAAATGCCTTTAAACTGAAACAAGAGCAACGCAGAGCGTTGAAATGCACCCACAATTGCATCGTATACGGTATCCTTCTAGGGTTGTTTACTGGTACCATAAAGTGGCCAGTAGAGGGCATATATGTAGTATGTTGTACTTTGCAAAATGGAAAGGCATGGTCATTGTCTCCTCAATAGGCTAGGT
>NMRA01000098.1:547161-573912 GCA_002633005.1 Phoronis australis | reverse complement strand
AAATTTCATGAAAATCCGTTCAGGACTTTTGAAGATACAAAGGTAAGCGTAAAAAACTAAAATTGCCACTAGGGGGCACACCGGTAGTCGGATCCGTCCGAAAGTTCGCACATGCCGTCCCATTCATGAATGGAACATATGTGCCAAATTTCATGAACATAAGTCAAAGGGCTTTGGAGATAGAGCAGCGGACGCCGGACGCCAGACGCCGGACGGACGCCGCCCGTACGGACGGAGATGACGGCATAATGCGTCCACATATAAATATGTGGGCGCATAAAAATGAGAACTGCCTTACTTTGTTCCAATCATACAGTCAATTTCTACCATAGCAACGCTCCTTGAAGCCATACCTGTGGCACACTCTTCAGGTGCTCTGGAACACTGAGGTTCCGCTGCCTCCTTACAGTGGGCACGCGCGTAGCACACCTGTCCACAACAGGTGGCGTTGGCCTTCGCTCCTGGATAACCAATAACAGATCCAATGAATAACAAAATAACACTCTGCTGTTTAATACCACCAGCACATCCAATGCAGTACAATACTCCATTATTTCAGAAACTGTTATTTTTGGAAAATGTGAATTAGCACTGGAAAGGTGGACGTATAATTAATTAATATTTAGATCAAGCAGAAAATATTATTTGTCTGATAACTCAGTAAATTCTAGAAGGTTCACGGAGAGAGCTGCAATAACTGCAAGTTGTTTTCGTTGATGCGTTGTTGTTACAGTGTGTTCACGTTTGTGTGCTCAACGAGTTGTTTAATGTTTAGAGTGTCAGGCTACTTCAAGGAAATACAAAACAGACTAAACATCGTTTAATGCAGCTATGAACATTTAGTTTAAAAAATTGCTTCACCCCAAAATATTTGGAAATGTATTGACAAGTTTGCTAAAACAGTAGTTCATAGCATACATTTGAGAATGGTTGTAACAGTCTAATCAGGAAAAATGATCTAGTGTTACAATTTAATATGTGCATCTCATTAAGCTAATTAATAGTCGGTAATAATCATAACATATTTATAGACAATTTTAATCATGTACAATTTGTTGAATATAGTTACTCTCTACACAAAAATAAATACTAATCTGGTTATTAATGCCAGGCTAAGCCACTAAAAAGACCCATAAGGCAACATGACTGTAATATTTGTTATGGGCCATTTTGTAAACTTGCCCGATTGAGTGAGATCACCACGGCACAAAAGCATTTACGTTAGTTGACCCAGTTAGTGTGAGGCCACATCCAGCACTTCACTTCTAAGCACATCAGGTTAATAGTTATTAATACAACATACCTCTTCAATTATGAATCTACTATCACAGGCCGGGCATTCGAATGGACACTGATGCGACAAAACCACTGATACGGCTAAAGCTCCAATCGAAAGCATTTTCGTAATAAACTTTAAAACTTGTAATTCGTATTCTAGATGAACGGCAATTCATCAACCCAACAAAGTAGGTAAATGAGAAGGAAAAAATACAATTTTATAATTTCTCACAAAAACAATTTTGCTAGAATTCACCATTTTTGTCAATGCTTTAAATTTAGCAGAAAACAAGTTCCGGTAACAATACTGAGCTTTTTTTAACCGCCTGTTAACGTGTGTGTGTGTGTGTGTGTCATCTAGGCTTCAAGCAACAGTGCAGGATGTTAGTTAGCACTAAGTCATAGACACTGACTTTCTACTCATAGCCTCAAGCATGTGATGTTTGCAGGGTGATCAACTGTATTGAGAAGACTGACATGGGACACATGGCACCAACACTGAGCTACCAAATCACTCGTTGGGGGAGGGAAGTTGTCTGATGGTCGAAACTGCATTTTACAGTGAGTAACTGACATGCCAGCACAATTTTGTGGATTTTATGACAAAATTACAACTGACCAAGAAATATGTGTCGTTCTCGAGTTTCTTTAAAAAGCACAGAGCTTCATGAAATGGGGCCCCGAATCGGAGGACGAAAGTATCAGAACTGTAAACCACTCCGCATCAACAAGAAACTATTAAAATATCTTAATGATAGATTTTTGCTGTTTCAGTGTTTGTGAACTATACACAGTTCTTGATGTGATTTGCTATACCCTCAGCCTGGTACCACTGTGCCAACAAATGACAAAGAGCTGAAGGTGAGGAGATGTATAGTGTTTACTCAGAAGAATAGGTCAGCTACTAGTTTGTTCGCTCTATAATAGAGGGCACCTACAACTGCAACAGGTCTGTTGCAAGGCAAGCGGATTCTAGTCTGGGCAGTCACTACACAGCTAAAAGTTCTGAGTATCTAACAAGTCTATTCTGGCAAAATGGTGGATATCGTAGCATAGGTGACGTATTCAGATAGGATATATGCACAAAATACGAAATGGAGCTATGCTTAAAGATGGGTGACGGAGCAGTGTAAACGGGTGGTGGAGGAAGGTCAGGTGCTCTGGAATAAAACGCTTCAAACTGCATGCACAACAATCAAGAAACCACCGCAGCCCCATGCAATTAGGACGCCGCACCACCGGCGCCACCTGCTGCAAAGTGTGGCGGTGTGTTGAACTCAGGCACAGAATCCACAAGCTTCGCCATTAGGCGGTGCTGCGGCATGTGGGCACTGCTCTGATCACATGCTGGCTCAGGCTAGTGGCACCACTACGAAACATACCCATCGACCGAAAGTGCTGGTCAAACTGAAGTTTGTTGCATTCCCAGAACGTCCGCCGACAGTCGAGTTGTTCAGCTAGATTACAGTATAGGGTAGAAGAAGGATTGCGTTAACACAGAAAACTGCACGAGACAAACATGCGTGCCTTGTCGCACATTTATCTAGTTATTAACTCGGATTACAGAAACTAGCAGCCAGTTGTGACGAGGAGGAATGGTCGCAGGTCAACACAGGTCAATGTTGTATTTCCAAACCAAATTTTTGCAGTAACTATGGGCGACTATACACTTGCTTGACGACGTTAATGAATAAAGGTCTATTTTTAAAATGAGAAAACATGAAGATCCGAGATAGCTATTTATAAGCATGGGTGCCTTTATGGCCGGCAAAGCATACAACATGACTGAAATATATTAAGCACTTATACACGTGAAACTTGGTGAAGTTTGAGTCGCCTTCTGAAAAAAGTATAATAAAACAGGCAAATCATTTCATCTTTACCAAGGCCCATGGTTACATCGCATCAAAAAACATTTCAATCTAGCTAATTTCCTGCACGGAAAAAAGACAAATGTTTTCCTCGAATTACCTGCCCTTACAGAATATGCAATTTAACTGTAGATTTTCCGCATAAGGAAAACAATTAAAATGAGCTGAATGGAAACCGTGGCTGACAAGTGAAGCTTTCACCAACGATTGGGATAATAAACTAAGACGCACTGGCCATCAAAATAATGCATTGTCTAAAATTGAAAAAGGTCAGTTTTTTGAAATTTAGAAATACAACCATGTAGAAAACAACTGCGACCTTTATTGATTTGGGTTCAAAGAGGGGTCATAAGGTTACTTGGTTACTGAAGGCGGGTGATGTTAAGTAGCCGTTCAGCTGACAGGTAGCGCTCAGTTCTGTAATTCAAGTTAGTCGATAGACTGGTAAACCCAATGACAAAATCAGAAAAAAACAATAAAAATTAATGAGAGGTTCACACAATTTAAACCTTGTGGTTTTTACAATATAATATCATAACAGGAAATAAACGTGCACTCAAGAGTTGGGAAATTAAATAAAAACAAAAATAAAATTCAATTTCTATTGCGTATCAGTACCTGAATAGCCGGTACGAGTCGTATCATCTGGAAATCAACATGCCAAAAGTGGGAATGAAGCAAACTCAGAGCTCATGGCAGTGAGGTGAGAGATTGACATTGAGCTCAATGGTCAAAAGGTCATAACCAGTTGTAAATATGAAGTTCATGCTATTTCAGTAAGAACTGTGCTAATAAAATGGTAAAATAGCCTTTCTGTTTAATTTTTTTACAGATATTTGACCAAATAAAATTCTGATCGGTAGTAAGAATTGGTGTGCAAAATAGAATTACCACATTACTGAATTCATCAAGACTGGGATTTCCGAAAACCAACTCATATTGCAACGATATTTCCATTTCAACTGACAATCTTTCACCACAACCATGCCCCATGCCGATCATATATACCAACAGAGCAGGTTTCATTATAAGAACCTTTTACAAGGGTAAGCATAACCCGAGTCATGATCGAGCAACATAACAAGAGCAACAACATCACCAGCGGGACATTCTGTACAAGCTACAAACAGTTGTAAAGATATTTTAAAAATGTAAATATGATTTCAGTTCACAAAATCCCCAATTAAAATCCACAACAAAACTGGATCAGCAATGACCTATTGTCCACCATTCTGGGCTTGGCTATTTGCTAATCCACGGGGGGTAATAAAACAACCATCTTCTTAGCCAGGGGCCCATTCCAAGAAAGTTGACTTAGCTAAGACAAATCTTAAATTTAAGTCGATTTTAAAATAAAACTCCAATCTGTTTTAGTCCCTTCCAAGAAAGTCAGGTCTTAAATTCGACATCACTTTTTTATTAAAGATTTGTCTTAATTTTGATTAACTTACCGGATGCGGAAGTTTCAAAGATTGGAAATTAAGACAAATCTTAGGCTTAGGTAAAAAATGAACTTAAGTCAGTTTGTTGGAACAGGGCCCCAGGACTATAGTTAAGCTGTGTACAGTTACACAGTCCCACTGTGTACAGTTACACAGTCCCACTGAGACAGATGCATGGTTAAGAGCAAGGTTCACAAAGAACTACTTTCACTGACCTTGCATGTCAATTTCAAAAGGCCTACTGTGTTTGAATTACACCCATGATTTACAACCATCCCCAAAATTCTAAGGCACTTTAAGGACTAGTTACCCCCTCAAAGCCCAAAATGCAATCCACAATCGAAGAGCTGACATGGATTATGAATTCATTCCTTCTTAGGCTGATGTATAGGGGACATAAAATGACTGCAAAAATTATAAACTTAACAATGCGTCCCTTTCTGACATACGTACTGTGCAAAAACGAAGCCCTACTGGCTCACAGGAAATACAGTTTTACGAACAAATGTTGCCGACACCGACCTTAGGGGTGGGGTAAATAAAAATGATGAAAGCCAAAGCCTTGTGCTCTGTGCAAGGGATTTGGAGAGTGGATATTAGTGGTAATTAGTCATTGACTTCCTGAAGATGGAACACTTAAGGTGTTGCTAATCATAAATGCCACAATTTTGAAACTGAATGAATTTTGTGCTTGAAGAAAAAGGATGTCCTGCAATCAAGACTGCTGAGAAGTATGTTATTATATGAGTTAAAATGGCAATAATTACATTAAAACTTTTTACGAAGGGCTGACAAAGTACGGTAAGGATAATTGGACAACACAACTGCATCAATTTCAGCAAAATATGGCTACTTAAAGACCATACTACAAAACTTGAAGACCGGGCCAGAAGCAATCCTTGACTGGTGACAAAAACATCAATTTCCAGTCAATGGCAAACTGTGCCAATTCACTGCAAAGTGTATATTTAACTGCTTGTTTTCAACATTATTTGCTTTCAAACCGGCTTTCGTGGGAGAAAGATGCAAAACCCTTTCATTCTTAGCCCCATTAGCTATGAACACCATATCCCTAAAACTCCCCTGGGAAAACCAACACTGTGTATAGAAGTTGTAGATTTGCATCATTCCTACCCTAACGAAGATTCTTATTGACACATTCTTGGCATAGCTTTTACTCTTACAGGTATATTTTATAGGTGTATGCACAATAGACAGAATTAGTATCAGATTCATTCACTTACGATGAATTGCATTGTCAAAATATCATTCCTCCAATCGAGCACCAATATTTCTTTTCCCATGACCTATGACCTACCTAAACAGCCTGCCTGCACCAGACATTGATTACAATTCCAAATGGCACCTCGACACTTTCTGACTGGGAAGGAAATTCGCTCCTCTTCCATCACCTCTTGTTTAAAGATGGCCGACAACATGGCAGACTTGCTCAAGCATAGCACGCTATTGGTACTACTGTTCAGTTGCGCTAGTGTTGTTTCTTCCGACTAAAAATAAAAGAGCAGTTGACTTCCATGCTGAATATGAGCAAAAGTCACTTCAATAACATTTTTCTTGAATCTAGCTGTTGCATGTACTAGACGTTTGCCAACAGACCAATGGTGGTAATTTACTTTAAGTAAGATGTGAAAAACAAGGGCTGCCTTTAAATCAAACATTCCTGCCTATAAAGTAATGAGAATTATTTTCCATTACCAAAATTCAGACAGCTAGAGTGTAGAAGAGAAATAAAACCATTTACCAATAACCTTGAATTTGCTGGTTAGAAACATGCACACCACAGTTCAACGTCAGCATAATACCATACTCATCCGAATTGATGCCTCCTAACCCCCACCCCCAATTGATGCCTCCAAACCCCCACCCCCAATTTCAAAATTTTCCTTTAAAACATACTATGATTGGTTACACATCTCCAATTCATAATCCTTATAAAGGGCCTAGGTCTGTGATTGCCACTATATTTAAAAATCACACAAAATTCCCCTCATCGACCTAAAAATTCCCTTCCAATGATAAAAAAATTCATACCAAGGTTAGAATCATTTACGCAAAATATCAATTTGGCTACTTCAGGCTTTGCTGATGAGTGGTGGTGATCATGGGTTGAGGATTTTCCTCTCAACCAAAAAATTTCTTTCTCGGAAGGTACATCCTCCTTTCACCCCAGTGAGTGAGGCCCCTATATGGGCACATTAACTTTAATGCCTTCTTACTCAGCGTAATTCATTCGGTTTTGGTCAGTTGTATTAGCAGTGAAGACCTAGTTAACAAACATGATCTCTTTTCCAAAGTGGTAGTGGGTCATTCAAATGCCACCCAACTGTGCTAGCAACCAGATTAAAGTGACATGTTAAAACAGGTCGTGGTGACTCGTTAAAACAGGTCATGGAGCACACTTCTACTCACTTCAATTTTTTAACGTCTCAAACCAGATGTGAAAGACATCAACCCAGCAGAGCATGGTACAGTAATTATTCTACGTTAAATACACCATCACATGTTAAACATCACAAAATCCTACAGCCACCATTCTGTTAATCACTTTCCATAAACCACTCAGCACTACAACACCACAATCTCTAATCATCGTCATCGACTTTGTTGCTATGGCAACACATTTTTCATGAAATGTTATGCAAAACAAAGTAAAATTATTTATGTAGTTAAACTTACAATTCATGTTTTTTTTAATTTTGCACAAAACAATGGCCAAAACTGTATTTAAAAAATGACATTTTTAAAGCTAAAAATCACTAATTAAGTTTTGTTTTTTGATAACTATTACCAGCAAACCATGCTAAAATGAAGTAAAACATTAAAATTTTGCTTGACCACTAAAAACTTGATATACAAGTCCACTCGTCTGTCTCACTATGTACCAAAATTGTAATCTATGCTTGTTCAACTATTCTGAAAATGAAACATTCTATTTCATTAAAGCCGAATCATTCCCATAGCACAAACATAACACCTCTAGCTTTCATGTGGTACTAACGTGAAAAGTATCTACCCTAAACTACTTAAACTCACCAAAATGTTCTATTTTCTTGCCAGTAAATAATAAATTGATTTTTGCGACCATAAGTCCAGGCATTCCAAAAAGGTCATTTTGCATTACATAAACCATACGATTCCAGGAACAACTCTATATGAAAGGTCCATAGGCATAGAGACAGACAAACACTGGTAACATGAGACGAGGTTCAAGCAACAAAACAACCAAACCCACCAACAGATGGGGTTAGGGACAACAAACATCAATCCCGGCGGTCAACATGCGGTTATCAGGTAACACAGAACACATCAGTTTGCAACAAGCTTACTGCGACTACCCATGGCCTGTTACTGACTAAATAGAGCCCTTGAAAATATGGAACCATGCACGTGTCAGATATTTAGAAACATTACGTACACTGGCATTTGTGATTGTGGCACCATGATAGAGTTGTAATTTTGTTGGAGGTAAATTTTACTTGACAATATTCCTATCAATTAAAATACGTACCTTGAATACAGGCCCAAAACAAAAAGATTCTTACTATTTCATTTTTCATAACCAAAAGAAAACAATTCTAAATTTCTATTCCACATAACTTCAATCCAAGTGCGTATATCTTTCAACGGACATTGAGTCAAATGGGGTAAACGCAATATGGCTGCCAACCAAGATGTCTGAAGAACAGTAGCAGCAAGATTTTTGTTGATCATAAAAAAATGCAAAGCAACATAATTTCTAGTAAATGTTGAGACCAAACCACTCAACAATTAAGTCTGATTTATCAAAAATGAGAATAAATGTAACACTAAGCCAGTCTACAATTTTTCTAAGCAAGAGATTCCCACATCTTTGGGTTAACTAGCTCACTAGCTAACAACCAGACGTGCAATGGTTTATTTCTGGTAGCGACTGCAAAAGCTAGCATTGAAGTTTGAGTACCAAATAATTTATAAATGTTTAAAGTACCACAAATCAACTAATTGAAGGAGATATTATCTTCTTTATATTTGGGACAATGTTTTTACGCCCACCTCTGAGTTCTTCAGACACAAATCCAAATAAGAAAGAGCAGTCTACGTCACAAACACTTTCATCGTTCTCCCGTAATTGAACTTTCAGGGACTTGTGAATGCTGTGTATTCCTTTGATGATTTTTTCCATTACAACTTTGAAGCTAGACGTACCCAGTCAACGTACCTCATAAACTCATTGCACCCTTGTTGTTTAGCAGCGCTTCAAGCCAACATGAATTTTATATTAAACGCAAGCCAGGCGACAAGATCTGCAGGGGTAAGTGCTGGGGAAATTAATATGGTATGCCCACGAGCATTAATTTACATGGTAAAATATGCATATGTCAACCAAACGCCAGGCACGGATACCTAAATAGAATTATATACCTTGACACCGTACAAGAGCAATATATCCTGAAAACAACGAACAAACAAATAAATGAATGAAGGAAATTAGGAAAAGCAACCAAATCATAAAAAAGAAAAAACAAGCAAAAGAAAGCGTGAAAACAAAACTGATCTTTTAGAGTCGTAAAAAAGATATCAAATGCATTAAAATATTCAAATTTTCAAAATGCTTAAAGAAAATTTTGAAAATGTTATTGTCACAATCTAATAAAAACATTAAACAATTTACAAATCAAGATAAAAATCACCCATAGAAAACAAACTTCAAAAAAGTAATTTTAAAAAGGACCAAAGTACTGAGGTACGGGACATCAAATGAATAATTTTAGTTCACTGGATACAGACACAAAAGACAAGGCAAGGATAAATATTTCACATGGAACTACAACATGCTTGCAAGCTACATTAGGATAGATCACATCTAACATAACAAGAGGTAACTTGATGCTTGACAGTCATGGATTCCATGTTCCGCATTGCAAACTCACTCTAACTGCATCAAATGCATTGCTAAAGTCAACAAAGTACAGAAAGTGTGCTTCAAGGAAAGAACTTTAATTTACACATCATAAAATCCAATGGTTATTTTGTAACATATTGTTTAAATATTTTGAAACAGATGTGGTAAACAATTGCAACGTGAAAGCATTTAACAACTAAACTGTTTAAAAATAGCAATGGATATAGCAATCCAGACCATAAGCTCCAAATTGCCTTGTTCCTTAATAAAAAAACAGGTATCACAGGTTCAAAGAATCAACAAAGACCGTTCCAAAGAAACGCAGCATAGGTAAGGACAGTTAAGCAACCGTACTGAAGACTTGTCAATGTCTGGCTCTTTGGTCGGCATACTATCCTGTTTAATCCAAAAGTCCTGAAACGGTCAGTGCAGACAATGGCAGACATAAATAATCTATGTTAAAGAGCACATAAGAACACTTAATACTCCATCTACATTAGAAGACTTTAAATCGATTTAAAATCAGCTTTTGGTTAGAAAATGCGTGCAAATGCAAGTGGTTTAGAAGAGGTGACTTCAAAATAACTTAAAACTCAATCAAACCAATTTGACTCAGATGGGAGAGGTGATGTACACTTGAGCATGTGGAGATCTAAGTTCCTGTGCTTACTTTTGTACAGGATTCTCTGTATTATTCATGTTTGATATTCTCTGCTTTAACCTGGTTACACACCACTATGGTAGGATTCCCCAAAAAATGAAATCTTTAAAAAAACAGTTCAAGTAAATTCGATTAAAAGAATCCAGTTACTAGCCATTGATAAAAGGAATGTTTTGATAAGAAGGTGAGAAGGGCACATGCACGGGATTATTCCTGCAGAGGGCGTAGCGCCTAAACCAATTCAGTCTTTAGCGTATACAGGAAAAGATCGTGCTAAATCGATTCAAAGTATATCGATTCTGAAGCCGTTTCAAGAAAACTGACTTAGCTATGACAAATCTTAAATTTCAGCCAATTTTAAGATACATAAACTTGTTTCAAGTCCATTCCAAGAAAGTGATCTTAGTTTGACTTAAATTTTGTCTTAATT
This sequence comes from Phoronis australis, assembly GCA_002633005.1. Classification (NCBI taxonomy): domain Eukaryota; kingdom Metazoa; phylum Phoronida; family Phoronidae; genus Phoronis; species Phoronis australis. The sequence goes on along the minus strand of NMRA01000098.1, from coordinate 563,327 downwards.
TTGACTAACTTACTGGATGTGGAAGTTTCAAAGTTTGGAAGTTGAGACAAATTTTAGACTTAACAAAAAACTGAATTTAAGTCAGTTTCTAGGAACAAGCCTCTGAACTCCAGTGTATATGGGTATTAAGAGTCTGTACATAACCCAGCAGCAGCAGCAGCGGCAGCAGCACATTTTGCTCTTTAGCACATCAGCTCATTTAGAAAACTAAATCCAGGGTTCTTTTTCACATAGTGGGTATTAAAGGAGAATGCCACCCAAAAACAACCTATTTTGTATCAATTTCGATCGAGAAGTTCCACTAGATAACAACAAGTAGTACAGTTATTGTTACCTGACACCCGACGGCAGACAGAGGTGTTGAAATTAACCAATGACGTCACAGGTTCAAACGTAGTCTGTTCAGCAGTTCACTACATGTTTACTGGTCTCAGCTATCGCTTGAATTCATCGATTTACATCAATAAGTCATCAAAATTCGATGTAAAACCCTTACAAATACATTCAGTTCTTGAACAATCGTCAATTAGTTTTATTGCATCTAAAGCTGGTAACGCGGTTATTTATTCATTGCTGGCTTCTCAAAACATTTGCACTCACGAACACTCCAAAGGCATTTCAAATTGTATCTCATGAGAAAAACTTTGTTTCAGTTTTATATAAGCATTGATTTGGAGTGAGAATAATTCACTTTGAAACAGAACATACAATAATAAACGTCAGCATGTCAACTCACAATCTGACTTAGACGAGAGATCATCTGACGAAGACTTCCCAGGTTGATCGTAAGGGTTTCACAGGCTATGAGTTAGAACCGGAATACACTTATCCATAAATACTAGAGAGGTACCGTGAACGTGCCCAGACAATGGAACATGGATAATTCTGAAAACCGTTTGAATGACTTGTCATGGCGTCAGTGCGCTAACTGCACAATATTGGAAATGACTCAGACGCTTGCCTTTGCTGCCATGAAATTCTGCAAGGGTAACGCCTTCTTGGAGACTGAGCGCAGATGAGTTTCACGGACCATCCTGATTTTTTGCACTGCATCTAAACAGACGTGTGCTAGGAAAAAGTGCTGGCAAAAACATGCTACACCCAGAGGACCAAACAGTCAGCCTGACGACAAGTAAGTCCTCAAATAGGTTACATAAAACGTTATGTTCTCATGCTTTGAATTAATTGCAATTGTTTATGTTTTCCTGGCCAGCAACAATTCTCCATAATCAAAAACTGATCAACAACTCATCCGCATTTCTTTGTCTCCTGCCTGCCGAACACAAACACGCTAGGCACAGCACCTGACTTCAGCCTCAGTCATTTTCTCTATCCTGGCATGAGCTGTTTGGTAAGCCAGCAACTGTCAGTGAAATCATTGTCGACGAAATGCCGGCCACAGACACGGAGATGTTTTACGGCCTTGGTATTAATGGTGTACTTTTCATTCTTCACTGCTGCAAGCCACTTCTGAAGCATTGCGAGTCCTCGAGGAAATCGAAAAAATGTTAAACCCGCTTTCCTTGCACCTTCAAGTTTGCACAAGAGGGAACAACATACCAAACCATATAGCGGCACTCACTCTGCAGAAGAACCACTGACATCACTGCGTAGTTTCTCATCTTTTTGCTCACAGGTTAATGTGACACCTCTCGGCGAGGTATGATCGACCGTATCTGAGGTGATGTGGAAATAGACCGATTAAGAAGGTAAAAAAGACTAATTAAATCGAGTGGCATTCTCCTTTAAGATTCTATATGTAACCCAGCAGCAGCAGCACATTTACATTTGCTCTCTTATTTAGCTCACTTAGAAAACTAAAACCGGGATTCTTTTCCATATAATGGGTGGAGCGAAGGCAAAGTTTCCCACAGAAAGAATACTGAAAGAGCAAAATTCCCAACTATGTTGACAGCACATCCATACCAACCACTACCAGACTGGTAAAACAAATTACCTTAACTGTCACTGGCCAACAAAACTTATCAAATAGCATTTGTCGAAGCTTTTCTTTTTACTCTACTTTCCTATTTAATTGCAAGTGAAAATTTCTCCGTTCTCTGGACAACTCACCTGTTTCAGATTTTAGTAGTTTTGCTTTTTAACACAGCAGTTCCAGTTGACTTTGTTGTCATTTTGCACATTTTCAGTGAGCAATGTTAGAATATCTTGTTCCAAATTTAGAGAGCAAATGAAGTACGCGGATGCATGTATGCCAATCGTCAGAGGAGAGACTGTTACTCAGCAACATCAACTGGTCAAGAGAGCGATGACCCCTGCTGCCACCTGGTTTCAAAACCATTACTACCCTTCTTGGGTATAGCGAGCTGTGAACAGCACATCGCCATCAAATTTGCATGAAAGCGAAGTTGTTACCTCAACAGCTGGAGGGCGCTTAAGATCATACAACCATTTCAGGTGATCAATTAGCTATGCTTCTGATGTATCCGATGTTTCACCTATGACTTGTATGATGGACAAAGATAGATACCAAGGATAGTTTGTACCCAAGTCCAATAAAAAGCACAGATAGAGAAGCATTTGTCGAGGAAACTACATATGGCTTAAATTGTGCTGAAATTCTTTGTGAAAATTTTTAATGAATTTTAGAAGTGGGTAGTTCAACTGTACAACGCGTGCATCGAACAACAAATGGAATAAGACTGGAGCGAGTGCTGTACCACATAACAGACGGGGAGATACTACAGTGCAGGTGTCATGTCGCATGGTATGTGATATCACAGTCACGGGGGAGTGATAACGGGTAAAGCAACACAGATGTTCAAATATCAGTGGCACTTGAAGATGATATTAGCCAGTGGTATATTCCGGTCAAATCCACCGACTTACTCATAATTAACGTACAGTGCTTAGAGAACAAACAAACATTGTTTATTGTAGACATGTCATGACATGGCTTCACAGTCGAGTTATATTCCTGAAAAAGAACATAGTAATCACGCTAGTATAAGGTTATGGAGATCTGAGAAGGCTGCCAAGTCAAGTCAGTTCAGTAGGAAAAAATTGCTGATATAGCGAGAATAGTCTTGTTTAAGTCGAAACACTAGTAATTGACCCATATGTGACCTTTGCACTTTGCTAAAAACTGGTAATTGTTTAGGTGGGCAGAAGGCATAGTTTTGGCTATTGGCAATCACATACCTCATGAACTTGACACACTAGCAGCCTTGGTGCGACCTCCGACAGCGAGATCCACATGGTCCAACCGTATCTCAATCTCAACCTTAATTAACAGCAACTTTAATAGCTGGACTTGCTGCATGAAGCACAATACACCAAACAAGCGACTTCATTATACTTACGGAGCGGGAGCACTTTTCATTGAGAGAACGGTATGAGAACTTGTCACCATTTGTGTAGTAATCTGGACACTTGACTCCAGTCATGTCATTCCCGTTACACGTGATCGTCTTAATCTGAGACGTTCTCTTTTCATAAACTTCCAAATTGATGCGGTAGTGTTTCGGCATGGGGTGCCTAGCAAGGCAAGAATCATCAAACTTAATGTCAAGTATATGGGATTGTGAATGTGCTTAAGTCACACCTGACACTTTGGTAAGCTTCTGCTATAAACCCATGCTCCATCAGTGAAAGGAACACTTAACTTCGATCACTGCCCTTTGAAACTGAGGTCGGGGGCCCCCATCTTGACATCCAAGATATTCTTATGTTTTCTGTTTTTTAATGAATGTGATACTTTCAGAGACAGCATCAATTTAAAAAACCAGCATTACACTGTTAAACATTCCGAGGTAAATCGTCCTCTTTGCAAACTTTACAAGAATGAATAGCTCTTTGCACACGCTGGTACTTAAAAACAAGATGTTCTCAAGAATTTAAGGTTATGTAGGACCTCATCTACAAGTTAACCAAATTTAACTCACTAAAAGTACACATTTTCTTTAATTAGAAAGCCTGTAGAATTTGATGTTGAGATCATAATAATGTACCTTAAATGGGTCACTGATCCTGTGTTTTTATTGAAATTTAGGCAGAAACAAACTTCATAGCAAACACTGATATCAATAACAATTTTTGATCAAATTTTGTTTGACACAAATATTCAAGATGAAATCTCAAAAATGTTGTTCCAATTGTCTGAATAATCACTACATTTTCGTCATATGCAAATTTTGAGCATTTTCATTAAATTCGAAAGTCCCATTTTTGTTAGCCCCTCACGGCAAAGTGAAACATTTTCAAAACAATTCCTAGCGGCACTCCAGAGAACAGTGTATCAAGCACAGTATCTGAAGGCTTCATGTGAATACAATCAGACATGTGTGAGATATGATGTTCGAGGGTCCTAGATAACCTTATAAAATGCAACTCTCAAATCTGCACCCAAATACAGTGGAACTGTGGATGGTGATGAATCCCATCCACCACACACTACATCACCACCAAATAAAACAATTTATTTCAATATGTCCCCGCGTTCTCTAAAAACAGACCAAGACAGTGCTCACCTACAATAGGAAGTCAATAAATCGTTGTAGGCGATACGATATTGCTCTGGGTAGCGCTTTAGAGCCTCCTTCACGTACAGATTGTCACTGTAATGGTCGACGTCCTCGTACTGAGGCACCAGGTTAATGTCTGTCATTTTCACGTTGATGACTAAGCCTGAAGGGCGGCTCCACTGGATGTCTCGCTTCTGATGGTTGTCCGACAAGGGGAACATCGCTTCTTTTCGGCTGGAGTGCAATATGTCGTCCACGAACAGATTGTCAGATTGCGTCCACCGAGAGATCTCACGAGATGGATCACCTGGAAAGAGATTTTAACCAAGTTTAAAGTCTTTTAATTGTTTTTATTGGATATGCAAACATGTAATACAGAAAAAACTCCTGCAACAATGTATCAAACACCTAAATACTTGTTAGGTTAAATAATGGAGAGGTACACAATCACACCACACACACACTGTATACAATTACAACGCCAAAGACTTCGAGTGAAATTCTGCCATTCATTTTCAAATATACACTGTTTCTATTTTTGTGAAAATATACGTCTTTGAATAATACGTTAATCAAACTATAACAAGAGCAACACAGAGCCTTGAAATGCACCCACGAATGCACTGCAAATGAAGTGCTTCTAACGTTGTTCATAAAAATGACCGCTAGGTGGTGCAAACCGTCCAATCCATCTGAAAACGGTACATGTCATCGCTTCTTTAATAGAACGCTATTCACCAAATTTCATAAAAATCTGTCAACGAACTTCAGAGAAACAAAGGAAAGCAAAAAAAATGAAATTCCCACTAGAGGACACTGTGCCCCTCTAAGTCGCTGTCTATTGTTAGCTTCATATAAATACATTTACTAAATTTAATAAAGATCCCTCAGTGGGTTTAGGAGATACAGCTATGGCCGCAAAACAAAACAAAACCACCACTAGGAGGTGCCACAGAAACCGAAGTTGTCAGCGTAACCGTCCTCCTCACACTGTGTACACGCCAATTTTCAAAATCATCCTTAAATTGGTTTGGTTGATAGAGGGGTGGACGCCAAAAAAACAGACTCGAAAACAGTAAACATGACTAGGTGGCACAAAATACCTCGAATTCATATGAAAATGAGAGGATAGTGTAACCGCAACAATACATGCCTATATTCCAAATTTTATGAAACTCCGTTGAGGACCTTTGAATACACAGAGGTAAACATAAAAAACTAAAATTGCCACTAGGGGGGACACTGGCGGTCATATCCGTGCGAAAATTGTCGTCGTTTATGGTCAAAACCATATAAATACACTTGCTAAATTTAGTAAAGATCCTGCAAACTGTTCAGGAGATTAACAGCCATGGGCGCAAAAAACACAAAACTGCCACTAGGAGGCGCCATAGTTGTCGAAGTCGTCAGAAAATCATTGTAAGCCATAATCCTCTTCATGATTAGAACATACATGTCGATTTTCACAATCATCTTTAGAGCGGTTTGGTTGATAGAGGGGTGGACACCAAAAAACAAACTCGAAACCAGAAAAATGGCCACTATGTCGAATCCATCCGAAAACAAGAGGATAGTTTCATCTCACTAAGGAATGCCTATATTCCAAATTTTATGAAAATACATTGAGGACTTCCGAAGATACAGAGGTAAGCGTAAAAAACTAAAATTACCACTAGGGGGAGCACTGGACATTCAATATGTGCAAAAGTTGTCACTGTTCGTTGTCAACATCATACAAATACACATGCTAAGTTACGTAAAGATCAGGGCTTGGCATGACAAATGGCGAAAAACGCGGAAATTTTTACAGCCCGAAACATGCGCGCAGCCACCCTTGAAAAAGTCGATGTGCACCTTTTGCCGGCAAAAATCGAGAGGACCAAAAAAAAAAAAATTTTTGGCTACGGAGTCGTAGTATTTGTCACCGCGGTTTACAATCACACGAGCCGCCATTCAGGAAATCCACCACGCTATCCCAGATAACCCGGCAATGTTGACAATTTACGTTCCTCCGGAACATAAAGAGCAACTTTCGCTTTTCCAGGAGAAAGTCATCGGCAACGCGGCGGTAAGAAAGAAATTTGCCGCCGAAATTTTATATCAAATCTGATTTTTTTTACGTGGAAATATAATAAAATACGCGGACAGAACATTTGAAAAAAGCGGAAATCCGCGTTTCCGCGGAAAATTCCAAGCCCTGAAAGATCCTGCAAACGGTTTAGGAGATACAGCCATGGGCACAAAAAAACTGCCACTAGGAGGCACCACAGTAGTTGTAGTCGTCGGAAAATCATCATCAGCCATCCTCTTCATGGTAAGAACATACAAGCCAATTTTCACAATCATCCTTAGAGCGGTTTGGTTGATAGAGAGGTGGACGCCAAGAAAAAGACTCGAAAACAGTAAAAATGGCCACTAGCTGGCGCAAACTATGTCCAATCCATCCGAAAATGAGAGGATAGTTTCATCTCACTAATAGATCCCTATATGTCAAATTTTATGAAACTACATTGACGACTTCCAAAGATACAGAGGTAAGCGTGAAAAATTAAATTGCCACTAGGGGGCACACTGGTAGTGGGAGAGGTCTGAAATTCATTGTCATCTGTCGTCAGCTTCATAGGAATGCAACTGCTAAATCTCATCAAGATCCTGTGAAGGGTTTAGGAGATACAGCTGCGGACGCCGGACACTGGACGACCGGACAGACAGAGATGACGACAATATGCGACCACAAACAAATATGTGGGCGCATAAAAATTGCAATAGATGGTAATTGGTTCTGCATTGATGGGAAAAATATGTCTTTAAGCAAGTGATAAAAACATTCAGCGACTTCAAGCTGTGCCCATTAAATCCAAGCCAAGTTTGAAGTCTCTTAGTTGTTCTGTTTAAGCCCCAGACTGAACAAATCTGTACTAGCTGCTAGGACTGGTAAGCTCATGTACAAAGGCCTGGACACAACAGGAGTTGATCTTGGGCTTAGTTAGAGCTTTAATAGCTGCTTGGCTGTCTGAGAGTATGAAGAGTTCCTTGTTTCGAAGGACTGCTTCGTGCTCCCTTTCCAGTTAGGCAGCCTGGTGAATGGCAACAATTTCAGCCTGAAAGACTGTAAGAGCAACATCCGATTTGGAAACTAGAATTGCAACTAAACAAGATATTTGTAAAGACTTCAACACACCTCAGTCAAACATAATGGCATGCTGACACCAGAGTATCTCAGCCAAACATAATGGCATACTGAAACCAGAGTATATCTCAGTCTAACATAATGGCATGCTGTAATGTAATCAGCTTATCTCAGACAATCGTGCACTCAGCCAAACATATATGGTGTCTTGAAATCACTGCATCTCAGTCAAATATAATGATGCGCTGAGATGAGTGTTTCTCAGACAAACATAACTTACTCGATACTTTCTCATCCTTGGTTTTCTTGGGCCACATTAAAGGATCACCGACATCTGAAATCAGAAATCCAAATTCCATAAAGAGAACGATAGCTGCAGGCCAGCACTAAAGCTTGTGACACACTATAATATATCACGGAGTGTTTACACAAAGGGGAAACAAATCCTCACCATCAGCTGCACAACTCTGAAACTGGACAGAAAACTTTCCATTCAACCTGAGCATCAACCACACACAAAGCACCCCTACTGTGGGCAAATAAGGCATTGTGTAACCAGGTCCTGGAAAGTTTTTGAGATCTGTGGTATAAGTCCTGTACCACGGTAACAATTTTTGCGGTATATGGTAACCGTGCAGCTCGTAGTAAGAGTTTGTTTGAAATGACCAGTTACGGCAAATAGACGATACACAGGCTGCTGCTGAATGATGCAGTATCCCTTTAAGATACTTTGGCACTGACATGGAGTTACAACTCCAATTAACATGAATATAGATAAAATGCGACTTAAATGGCCACGTTTCATGCATTAAGTTAGTTTGTAATTATACTGTAACAAAAGAGACTACCAATACCGTTCACAAATTTCACTGCAGACATATTTTCACAAGAGAAAATTTTCTCCTCCCAATATAAAAAATGAAATTCTTGAAACAGTCGTTTTCTATGAATGTACCTTTACTAAAAAGACATAGTGACGCCACCCAATAAATGGCGGATTGGCATGAAGTAAAAATCAAATTCTGTAGGCTTCCTCCTTCCATACTTTTACTGATTTAATACGATGAATTCTGTCAGTCATCCAGTTGAGTAGACAATATAGAAAAACTGTATCAATTACTGGACTTACGGATTGAGTTAAGAGAACAATAAGAAGCCAGTTAATAAATATCAAGGATAAGACCGCGAAAGAGAAAATATCCAATGTTGTGCACTGTATTTCATGCTCGAATCCAGGATGTGAGGAAACATAATTATATTGGTGAAACCAAGCAAGCCCTGAAAATTCGGATCAGTCAACATCGCAGACCCAGTTATGGAGATTGTAATGATTTGGCAGTATTCACTCTCATGGCTGGACCATCTTTCTCCATAGAGGTTGTTACAATTCTAGATGGGGAAGAAAACTGGTTCAGGTGAGGGGTTAAGGAGGCAATGAATGAATGAGTGATGAATCCCAGTTTAAACAGACAAGAGTGCCTGAGGTTTTTGCTACCAAGAACTTGAGATAGGGCGCTGAAGGGTAACCCGCACAAACTGTACTGTCGATCACATAATGAGTCATGTGACACCTCAGTGGCCAGCCAAAGTTCTTGAGATGAGGACACAACGTAGTAAGTCCAGTAATTGCTTCATTTTTTCTACGTTTACTGATTGGAGATCTATAATTTGTAGATATTTTTCTAACTGCACAGACTTGTCAGTAAGGTCCTACATAACCTGAAGTGGTCTAATTGACAGAGGCAGCTTCATATCAAATAATGTCTGCAGTTTACTGTATTGTTCATGTTATATTGCCTGGGATGACTTATAACTTACGCAGACATTGGGTATTGTTCATGTTATATTGCCTGGGATGACTTATAACTTACGCAGACATTGGGTATTGGTTGTAGGTGAGCAAGACACTGCTTCATACATATCTTGTGAACACTTTCCGCAAGCTGAAAACAAAGGAGACAATTTTTCATAATAAACAGCTTATTATTTTAAATGACTTATTTGTATTAAAATGACACAAGCAAAATTTTGGGCTTCAGAAGTGGGGATCTCTATATTAATATAGAGGTTACGGCTGAAGGTAGCCGAAGAGCAGGACACTCTTATTAATATAGGTGGACCCACTTTTAAGCATGTTTTTGTCTGCGATTTTAATAAAACCATGTCATTTAAAATAATATTATAAGCTTTTAATTGGAAAACTAACACGGAACAAGATGGGTTGACTTTGTCTTGGAGGCATGCTGTTACTAATTGTATCTACTATTTGGTTATTTTGAAAAAGAAGTCCTGTTTATGTAATCGCATACCTATATGACACAGTCTCTATGCAGGAAGTCACAAATGTAAACAAAGTCAAGGGACATAATTACACAATGAAGCAGGTAAAATTATTTCTACATGGTGTTAAACAAAATGTCTGATTACTTGGTGCTAGACAGGAGTTCTAGCATATCATACTAAGGAGAAATTTATCTTTGAACATACAGTACTGTCAACAGTAGACGACCATGCAAACTAACAATTGTTATGCAAGACAAAGTACAAATAAAAATAGAGTAACAAAAAATTCAAGTTGTGGTCATGGTAAAATCCCACCAATGTGAGACACAAGATGAAGAATCATATCGAAATTCTGTTTTCTTCTTTTTCTCACAAAAGACAAGTATTGTAACAAAGTACTGGTTTGACCTGCTCAAATGAAATTCCAGTAACCATCAGAGTCTTTTGTGAACAGTTATACAACTGTGTACATTCACTACCAAATTAACAACACCTTATGCAAAAAGCAAGTTTAGCGATTACTATTATTTCAAATTAACAAGATTATACAGTGGATAGTGTTAGTCTGACAATTGTCCCATCACCTCAATGCTCATTACGTCTAAAATCAAAACTTGTGAAAGTAATACATTAAAAGCAGCCATAAACCCACCTTCCATCAAAAACAACTTTTGATTTAGACCACTCAGAAACTCAGGGTCTCAAATTATTCCATAGTTCAATAGTCGCAAATCTTTTTTGACTTTAGACCCCACTATGAACGTTTTTGGTCTGTTATCAGTATAGTGTAAGAACAGTAATTAACATACAACTTCAACCATGAAAGGATGCCTTTGATGGCCACTACAGAGCACTATTTAATATTGGACTGATGATTAGCTAGTCCGTTCTAAGTCTCAAATCATCACGCTCCTCTGTGTTCAGTTGTATTGTCAAAACAGTATTGGATTAACTAAATCCTACTTCCATCATGTAGGAACATGGAAAACGTGAGGAGAAATGCCTGGGCTGTAGCAGAAAGCTTGGTATATTTGCTTGTAATATCCACATTGGTCCAGTAGTCTGCAAGACTATTGACAGCAAGCAGTGATTTCATCTCTAGGTCAACACACATATATCAGTAAGCTCATCTTGTAGGTCTAGTTCAATGTTTTTGCTTTCCATTTCTGTTATTGACAGACCCCCTGAAATGTCACCGACCCCCTGGTTATTATCTACCTCCTCAAAGTTCTTATCGACCCCTGGGGGTCCATATCGGCCCGCTTGCTGACCACTGCTACAGTCAAATTGAAGGCAACTTCAGGGCTTCGAAACAACTGAGAGGTCGTTGTTAGTCCAAACCTGAGGATCTACAAGTTGGCTAGTAATGACCAGTAATTATATACACAGGCTGAGTGAGCATGGTCTCAATGAATATTGAAATGTCCGTTTTTTGCAAGCCCAGAAATCACTTGCCATCTGAATAAAAAACAAATTGTGACCAACTTCAGAGCAGTCAGATTTAAATAAAAATTCATTTCTTTGACAGAACGTGAGTTTACAGCCACTTCCACAGAGAAATAGGAAACATATGACACCCAGCATGCTTTTAAACTGGAATTATGCAACACATCTATAAAACAATACAAAACCACCACAAAATAAAAAATAAAACATACTATACAAAAACACAACACCAAATGAAAGCCTATGAAGGAGAAATGCCTTACAGTTCAAAGGCTAAAAACGGTTTTACTTTTTCTTGCTTGTGTTATTTTACGGATACGTAGTTCATCAGAATAGCAACAGGATCATAGCAGACACAGCCCCACTACCCATGAAGTAACAGTGGTGCACAGCTGGGAAGCTCAAATAAGATTAAGAAAACTTTTTGCCTTTGTACCAACAAGGAAATTTAAATATACAGAACGTTTGGAAGTTCATCACAGCAATAGTAAATTACAATTATTGGAAGTGGGGCACAATTGCAACCCAAATACTAAAACTTGCACATTATCTAGTCACGTCATGACACAACCTGTTGCTTGAAAGTGAGCTCAGAAACTATTAGGAACACAGGTATAATGGCAACATTTTGTCACATTTCTTTTTGGTGCCTGATCCTGTCTGCATTTCTCCACCATGGCAATATTGACTAACAAACAATGGAGAAATGAAATTAAGCAAAATTGTGAAAAGCATGGGTAAAACGGTGCACAGTGCACATTAAAGGAGGAATCACAACATTGAGTAGAAGCTTACTTCGACACTGCCTATCACTAGCGGGTGTACACTGAACAGATTCGAATTGTCCCATGGGACACTCTTCTCGACACGCTAAAAGAGCACGCAGGTAGATCTATGAGTCAGCGTGACCATGTAAATGCTGGTGCATCACCGTGACAACTAGGATCAGTGACAATTCTGAAGCGTCCACGCGACACTTCTGACACGTAACTATATGGCAACTGTTATTCATCAACGTGACAATTGGCAATGCAACATTGTTGCTATGGCATGTATGATCTCGCATTTAGCTAACGCATGGTATGAAGAAATTTTTGACTGGTTTTACAGAAAAAGTTCAAAACTACTTGGACTTGGTTAGAAATGTCATGTTTTAACAATACACTTACAGCAACAAGCACCTGAAAAGTATACATGATCCAGGGACCACTTAAGTACACAATTATAGAAATGAGAAACTAAAGGTGGAAAAATGTTGAACCTTGGTTAGGACAGAGGTGAAAAGATATTTGTTGTTTTTAAGCACTATACAGGAAACAAAAGAATCTTCAAATTTATTAGAAATGAGAAAATTTCACAGTGGAAAGTTGAGTGTATTTGACTGAAGCATGCTTTAGGTAAGAAGATCTTTGTAGCTGTGCATGAAAGTGTTATTGTTTGAACTACACACGTAAAGCATGCTTTCATTTTCCTGTTTCTACCAATATCTAGCCAAACTATATGGATACTAGTAAGCATGCAAAAAGTTGAAGTGTTAACTAGCTAGCACAAATAGTGGAACCGTTACTATATGAAAACTGTCACTGTCTAGTAATTTGTGCACATGCATCTGATGAACTAGAGAGCACATACAGAGCAGCAATTTAGTTAACATATTAAAGCGAGTAAGCAGAATATCATAAAAAACTATCCACATTCCACTATTTACTGTTCAAGTGCCTATATTCTGAGGACAAAACTGTAAAATGACAGCTTCGTGTTAAAAATTACAAGACATAAGAACTGCAAGAGCATAAATTACTACATGTGGTCATACCAAAATGCCAATAAAGAGCTTTAACATCAAAACTCCACTTTGATCAGTTGAATTACTTAGATTATTATCATTCTAAGACAAACACTATGTGAGACTGTATATAAAAAGCCTGACTGGTTTAACTACCGCCTAAAGGAATTTTTAACTTTAAAGTAAATGTGCAATACAATTCAAAGCAATCCTTTATATTGCAGAATTTGTATTAATGTTCTACCATCATAATGCTCCAGTGACTATGATGTCACATACCTTTGCATATGTCACCACTGCCATAGAATCCTTCTGGACACTGACACCTGTACGAGCCGTCAGTGTTATGGCAGGTGAGCGGATCACTACATGAGTGACGTCCTTCCTTACATTCGTCAATGTCTGCAGGGAAGTAAAGAATCTCAATAATACAAAACGTTATAAGCGACATTTCACTACACAAAGTCCATGGGAGATTACGGAGAGGGCAGACCTGGACCCAGAATGGGTTACAGACAACCACTTAGCAACCGGCAATTTAGTATCCCAGTAATGGAAGAACATCAAGCGCCCCCTGTCTGTGCACGTCAGACCATTTCTGCAGATCCTTGCATGGAGAGAGAACTATACACCTTCAATGTTGTCAGCAAAAGAGGGTCATGACAGAAATGCCAAACCAAATTACAACTAAAGAGTTGAAATACCCTACGCAGTCCTAGCAAAACTACATGCACTTTCAAATGGTACACGTGCCAGACTCTCATCTCACCATGGTCACTCTGCGGGGATCACCATTCTGTTCTTACTCTAGTGTTATGGTTTCAAAAAAGTTAAGCTTTCAAGAACATTTGTCCTCATTCACTATTATGATCCATGCCTTTTATAACAAAACCTACATTTTATCATCAAAACAGACAACGAGACACTCTGTGTCCTTTTAACTACAAGCACCTGCTTATACCACTGCCATGCTTTACTAAACAGAAATAAAAAAGGTGAAAAGAACCCAAAACTCGTCAAAAAAGCTAAAGTGCACAAGCACGCCCCCACTCACCGACACAGTAGTCCCCCTTAATTTCATAACCTCGTTCACAGAAACACGTCTTGGTTCCCGCGTTACATCCCACCATGGTAGAGTTCAACACCTGGGGGCACTGGTATTTTGGATAGCAAGGTGGATTGGACGTAAGACGGCTCGTCTCAACATCTAACGGACAAACAAGAGAAAAGGTTTTAAGATCAGCATGTTCATCACAGTTAATATTTTGGCAACTTAGCGTGAAAAATTTTGATACATTGAAATATGTTGATTCTTCAACAAGAATCATATCATTAAGTAAGCTAACAATATTCAACACATACTAATGTTTTTGTCTGTACAAGTAATTGATACTCAAAGCTGCCAGGCATGACCAACAGTTTCATGCTAATGCTCAACTCGAAAGATTCCATTTATTTTACTGTGGCAGTGAGTACCTTGAAAATAATTGCAAACAAATGAAATCACCACTTTTCAAAACAAACTCAGAATAGGAGAAGTTTCATCCGAAATAATTTTGTTGAACATACCAAAGATCTGTATTCTGTCTGAATAATCAGCGTCAGGGTGCAGTTTTCCACCCACACTGGTGAAGATTTTGATGGATCCTGAAACAATGCAAGTTACATGTCAAAATCAGGAGACACTGAGAGAGATTAGTTTTGTGTTGTGAGAAAACTTGTTAAAGTTCATCCAAAGAACTTTACCAGGAATAACTTAATTTTGTGAAAACAGACATTTTCAATGAATGCCATGTCAATGATGTATTGTACACACTGAGTATGAATGGAAGGAATTATTAGATGCAAAAGTAGCAATAATAACAAGAAAAATAACAATATGAATAAAAAGAACAGCCATAGAATTATAAAAACAATAACAACAGCAATAATAACAACAATAACAATAACAATAACAATAATAAAAATAACAACATTCATGATGATGACAATGACAAACAATGATGATGGTAAAAGCTGTTATATGACAAAATGATTTTTGTAACAAAAGTGCGTATTGTCTTGAAATGATTACAAAACAAAAAAGTAAGTAAAGAATTGCAACCTTCAAAATAAGGTGGCACATATCAACCATTGTGTTAATATCTGAAAGAACTAATATAAGTGTTACTATTACTATCATAAAAGTACTTTCAGAAAATCTCACCAATTTCGAATAATTGCCAAAATTGACCTTTTTCATGTCACAAAGGCATCTAACATTGTTGTGGCCACAATTTGTCAAAACATCATTTGGCGATAGCTGTGATATAGAACTTAAATAATTCTAAACAATTCATTTGGTGCTACTTATCTTTTATGAAAAACATTTCACTTTCACGTTGCGGTAAAATCTCATCAATGTACGATACGACATAACAAAAAATAATTGCAGACGGTCTGGTACACGGTGTACCAGACGTGCGCAGGCTGCGCATGTGGGCCCATTGCACTGATCACCTAGAACTATTTTTCTGCTTTATCAAATGTAGTTAAAACCAAGCAGAGGCGCAAGAAACCTGACTCAAGGGTTTAGCAGTGTGGCCCAGTGGAACTCGAACCCACGACCTCGAGTAAAGAAAGCGGACACCTTACCACACTAGGCCACACTGCCTTCTCTATGATACGGCAGACAAGTGACATTTCATTTTTTTCATTAAAGTCCTTGTTGCAAACTGCCCATGTGGTTTCAGTATCCGAAAATACTTACTACATAAATTCTTATTTTCGACACCCTTTCTTTATATTCTTTTCGCCTTTCTTGCCAAAAGCGATTTTTTAACAGTATTTGACCCTTCTCTCTGAGCGTATGATTACCGGTTGTCATCGGTTATTTCCGTACCCACATTTCCGGCTCATCAGTTCAGGAACTTGTCCTGAACGCCGCCATTTTTTCCTTGTAACTGAATGTGCTATGGCTTGCTCGAAAAGTCTTCATTATTTTGTTTTATTAGTAATATATCGTGATTCGTTTGCATATGTAGTGTATTTATAGTTT
>NMRA01000098.1:527849-546511 GCA_002633005.1 Phoronis australis | reverse complement strand
GTAACAGTACAGGCACTGCTCCAGTCGCACTGACGGCGTTTTCTCGGCCTGGGTTCCTGAATGAATTGTACTTCCGGGTTCGCGGCAAGTTCAAAATGGCGGTGTTTCTTCGGGTGCGAATCGTGAGTGGTGCGTTCATTTAAACTGTTTTCGAGTACGGATCGTGTATTAGTTATGGGGTAGGTACTTCTTGGATCCTTATAACATCTTCTAACCATGTAATAAGGGTTAACAACGCGTGAGACAAGGACTTTAAATATAAGAAGCACAAAATCAAATGCTTCATCAGTCTTCATGCCATAGCTATTATTGGACAGTATTTTGATAAAATGTACGTGTTAACAATAACATTAACGCCTTTCAAAAAACGAAAGTAGGTCAATTTTGGCAAGTATATTTGTCCAAAATTGGTGAGATTTTACTGTATTGCTGTCAATACTGTGTCCATGGCGACTTACTGAGTTGGACTTTATTGTTAGGTATGAATATAGTGATGTCCACAGTTGTCTCCTGTTGGCAAGCTGCGTACACGACAGTCAGCAATGAGAGAACCGTCAGAGTAGCCAGCACCAGCATGCTGGGTCTGACCGGTCCCCGGCCACCACCGCCGCCGCCGCCTGCTGGCCGATGGTCACTGTCGGATGGCGCACTAGATGGGGAATTCTGTTGGACAGGTAAACAGTCATAAATGAGTTGGGAATCAACAGAAAACAACTAAACTGACAAATCCAGCATCTGTTGCCAGTATATCAAAAATATATTTGAAAACAGAGTTATTCAACTTCGGTTGAGAAAAATGCCTCTAATTAGCTAATGGAGTTGGTATGAGCACGCGTCAGCAAAAATTTTGAGAAAAACGCAAGTTCATGATTGTATAACAGGAGCCGAAACCATTGCTCAAGGTTATTTTAGCACTTTAGGGTCCTCCTCTGCATAACAGGTAGTGGGAATTGCTGTTAATTCAAAATCTAGTCTGACAAAATATCGTGGCAAATGGAAAACTGAGTAGCGGTGACAAACACCAAATGATGAAACACTTCACCCAAGACAATATCTATTCCTTCTCCCAACTTGAATTAACGATCAACTGAAAACCATCATTCAACTCTGAAGCTCACTCCACAATTAATGTAATTTTATTTTACAAATTTGAGATTATCGCGACTCACCCAGTTTGATTTTTTGCCTTCGGGAGCACTCTGTGCATCTGCATCTGACGATCCTGTGGTTGCAGTGTGTTCTGGCTCTGACCTCACGCTGCGTTTGTTTGGCAGGGGTCTCTGCAAAAACAAGAGCTGGCAATGAAAGGACGTAGTGAAACTTATAAGCAAATAAAATGGCAAGATCCTTCAATTATAGTTTTTCATGTCCAAGCTACAAAAGTAAACATTCTATGTTAGTAATATTAACAGCAAATGACAATAATTTTTCAACCCTAGAAATTCATGCAGCTAATACAGTAATTCTTTAAGCAAATTAAAATGGCAGAGCTTTGACTACATAATTATTTCACCCATTCAAGTTGACATGCAGGCTATTGAAGATCAACGTATATAAATGAAAACTATTAGACTTGTAAATAAAAAGTTACCATAACCCTAGGTTAGTTAAACATGGACAAAAAGGTTTAAAATGCCACCCCAAATCAGCGTTAGAATATTCATCAAACTGATGTTAAATAATAAATGTTAGTTAACATCTATCTGTTAATCAAATACAATTATAATTAAGAAAACCACAAAATATTTACAACAGGGTCAAACTCGACATTTTGATCACTTCCAACACCAGTGAGGGGCTGAGACTCATGCTTTTAGTTTAGGGATCATAACACTGACAGGACAATTTATGGCACAACTCGACAGTCAAGCTGGCATGGATATACATCACCTTTTTCCGTTTCACCCTGTATCGTACAGGACGATACGACCTCTGGAAACAGTTAGACACAACACTGAGTACAGGGTGCAACAAATTGAAGCAAATCAAATAAAAAACAACAACAAACAAACAAACGACACCGTGTTTATCAAACAAATCAGGCACAGGGAGATGGAAGATGGTAACAGAGGATTCTTTCAGCTAGTATGAAAGCAACAATTATCTCAAATAATTCGTACAAAGATAACAGCCAAATTGTCATTAAATTTGTAAAAATTCCAAAGGCTGATATTCAATTATTTTTTAGAAAAACAGGCAAAGTAAAAAATTTGTTTTTTAGCCACGTAGCTTGCTAATAAATAATAGAATTTCCATTTCTAGTGGATGGGTACAAGTGCTTTATGGACCGACTTGTTCTTATAAATAAAAGGAGTCATTTGACAATTGAATTATACAACCAAACTAACTGTAAGATAAACATAAACAACACAGCTAGAGGTAAAAGAAAAATAAATTACTGGCATCAAACTTGTTACATTGAACCTGTGGTATAGAAAATTCTAGTAAATTCTAGTAAGAAAACTAGACACAGAAAATTTCTAAGAAACAATATCTTGATATGCAATATAATTCATTTGCATGGACATATCACAGTAGCCTAACAGTGCTTGTATCGCCATGGTAACAAAATATATTCTCAAATGTGCCTTCTGATGAATGTGAAAATTCGTGTCTAATCCTAAAAACTAAAACAGTGGCCTCCTAAAGGGTGGGGTGAGAAATGTGAAAGAGAGAAGTCATACAAGTGAACACTTGAGATGCTATATTACTTGACTTCCACTCCAGTATGGGGACAGAGAGTTACGGTCCTGAGCGGTTAAACAAGGACCATTGGAAGACCTTGGGGATAGTCTGGCACGCGTTACAAACAGTTGATAATGTCTCTAGAAGAAAACAACCAGAACAAACCAATTCCATTAGTCGTCCTTACTTATTATCAACTCTGCAATTTACACACGCATCCTCATAAAACTAATCCATCTGCACCGAGATTCCTCTGCTCTTATATATGAATGGATTAAGCAATGAGTTAATTTATATTTATTAGTATATAGATTATATAGTTCTAACATACCTTGCGGTCATTTCTATCCATTACAAATTATTGAAAACAAATTTTCTACTGTTCACTAAAGCATCATTACATTCAGAACTAAAATGTGAATGAAGATTAGACAAAAACGCTAAAGCTAAGTAAAAAAATGTATATAACGAAAGAAAAAGTAGCACAGCAAAATCTAATTACAAAATTATAAACGGAAACATAAGACTTCATTCCTAAACACATAGTATCCTGGTGGAATTCAAAATACTTACAACAATGGTAGCAATATTCAATGCTAAGCAGTCAATAACATGACTAAACAACTGATAGTATACACAACACATTAACTATAAGAAGTACATCGCAACACACATGATAAACACACGGGCTCACCTGCCCACCAGAACCAGGTATACCCGGCTCTAACTTATCTATATTGGCACTCAGCTCCTGAACCTGGTCTTTCGTCTGAAATCATTACAGCTTGACTAAAATGTATTGCTTGTCAACATCCCAGCTACTAGTGTTTTAAGAGACTCACGTCTAGATAGAATAAGTACAATGGAATTCAATAACACTGACATGTTCTTAGTTTTATCAAGATCTCACACAATGTTCCAACATAAAGCTAAAGACTACATTGCATTGTCTTTCCAACCCAACATTCCTCACTGTCCATGACTAGGGGCCCATAATATTGGCATCAAGTGCACACGGCTTTTATTAGTGAACAACAACTTACTTACAAGTGACTAAAACACCTGCAGTGTGAAACAGATTGATACTTCTACAAATGTGGCCTTAACTCGTTCAATACTTGGATTAGAGACGATTGCTAGAAGTGATAGTTCATTGCTTGAGATGCGACTCAATGAATGGCTTGTCACTGAATGTCATTCGATGAGTTCAACATCGTCTCACTCAAGCACTACACAACTGTCAAGTCTCCCATAGCCTGGAAATCATTCCTCCACTGAGTAAGAAATAAGTTCACACCAACTTTATATCCAAAGTTAGTATTTTTTAACACCAAAGGCGGGTTCATAGTTACTAATTTACCAAGCTACTGTTTTCGCAATACCGTAAGAGGACCAGAACATTGTTCCTGACAACGATTTCACTACTTTCCATTGCCTCATCTACTTTCACATTCACAGTGCAAATTGGTCACAAATGGTGCTGCCCCTTGTGGCCATAGCTGAGAAGACCAGAGATCACGAAAACTAAGAAAGAGAGTCTTCAAGTCAAGCAATAAAAAACAGCAGTACAGAAACTTACCACCAAGAGGACTTCTGGTTTGATAAGTTCGATGTTCTCTCTATTTTTCCGCGGTGAGGATGATGCGTAAGGAGTGGACCTCTGACGAAGCACAGTCTCCAATATCTAGTTAATAACACAAAACATGTTAACACAAATCACACAACTGGGACAAGTTTAACTCAAAACATATGTTTAGAAATCACTTCAGCTTCAATATTTTTTAAATTACTAATGCACCAAAAGATCCAGACTGATTCCTTGTAAATGATGCGAAATACGATTTTACAATATTTAGGATCCCTGGCATTATGTAAAAGTCTCTTCTCCCATTATCAATGGTGTCTGTTCTAGCTGTAATTACAAAGAAGTTGTTTCATCATGAAAATTTGACATGTCCCTTAAAATAAACTACCGAGTTGGCAAGAACAAGCGTTTGTCCAAATATGTGAACTTATTAAAATGCTCCCAGTCAATACGTCATTCTACACAAATGATTTAAAAAATCACAAACAAAGCATTACAAACCCGAGGATCAATATCTGGCGGGTTTTCGGTGTCGTTCTCGCCAGACCTCTGTAGTACTGGCGATGATACAGTGGAGCCATCTGGTGAGGACAGTGAGACCTGCACATTGTAGACACGGGGGACGACATTCTTGCTGGGACCGTTGGCCCTGGACGTGCGTATCAAGATAGGGGTGGGAAGATCTGAAGTAGGGCTGCAGTAGGTCAACTCAGTCCGCGATGCAGGCTGAAAAGAGAACATCGCAGGAATGTATTAGACATTAGAGAAACAGTGGCGACTTCTACTGCCAAATAGTTAACACCCCGGTACATCATCTGACTACCAAAACGTACAGTGTGTTGGGTAAGTTGTTATAGGTAGATTATCAGTGCAAAGCGAAATATCATTTACGAAGCTTTGAAACACTTGACTTTGAGCTACACTAAATGGATGACTGATAAGTGTGTGCTTTTGTCCGTTTCATCAAAGGCTGATCTTGTAAGTCTAGTTGGAGCTAAAATGGTCGTAAGCACATGCTGCAAACATGAAGCTAGTGCAGTCGCATGTTTTATGAAAATAATGAAAGATTGTGTTGCAATTAACTTCAATTCCACAATAGACCACAGTCCCATTCAACCACCAAGACTGATACAACGGTTTTAGTGATGACTGGGCTGATGACCTTCAGTACTGTACTCATTTGATCAGTTAGAGATGAGTGTTTACCCAAACATTTGATTCTGTCATGTGAATACATTCACCAGCTATCTTTTGCACACAAGATATCAGAAGGCCTTTACCATGACATGGCAAGGTACTAATGAAACTAACTGTTTGTTGCACAAATGTAAGCGAGTAGTGTACATTTCTAGAAATAATTTTTTTGTGAGACAAGCATTTAGACACCGACATTTTTAAGGAAGTATGAATTGGTGGGTGGGTATTACACCGAGCAAAGGCGCTTAAAAAGCGAAAGTGAGGGGTGGGATTGAGTCAAACATGGCAGTTAACCTGGACACGCAAATACAGTTGACAGGGGCCCCTGATGCTTTGTGAATGTCTCATGCTGCTAATTTTTTGCTTGAGCCGTGGGAATAGTGGAATTGGTAAATACTGTGAACTGTTCACAGGAAAGGCCGAGCAATGAGACATACCAAGGTGAGCACTCACACACCTGGGTCTTTACCTGGCTGTTTACTACAATAACACCTCTCACTATTCTCAACTGTTTAACCAGGAAATTACTTTTTGAGACACTACAAAATCAACTTTTGTTGACCTTCACCATGAGCCCAGACATTACTGGTGATACAGTAGAGAGGAACAGGAGAAATCAAGTTGATTGATGTATTTTGTGTGCTCTGTCTTTGTATTAGGTGAACTTAGAGCAGCTGTGGGCACTAGCATTGTGCCTGGCTTGTTGTGGGGTACACATGGCCTATCAATGGATGGACAAAGGGTGCGCAAACACCAATGTCATCTGATCCCCTCATGGGTCATTTGTGGGTGAAAAGAACATGCTGTTTGATCGCCCATTACTCACATTACACAGCACTTGATCTTCTCTGGCCACCTAGGTGTAATCAGATTAACACCTGGGTATTGAGACTTAACACCTTAACCACAACCAAAGGGTGGGGTAGGATTGCCCACAAGTACAGTAACATGCTCCAATTTGGGAAGACTGTACAATTTGGGACATGGAAATTCTAACTGAAACTGAATTTTCTTGATTCTGAAAATTGAGACGTGGGTGATTTTGGCATTCGCCGTAATTCTCAAATATCAGATACTGCCTTTTGTACTAATAGAAAACATGATCAACATAAACTTCACAAAGTGTTTTCATTGCTTCTTTTTATTAATTAGTATTAAACTATTTAGGCTGGTTAGTCCTATTTCTGAGCATTTTAAATAATCTTTTCTGTTGAGAATACTGAAACAAAATTAGCAGCAACACCCACGCCCATGCGGCCAAACAGTGCTGGCCCATGATTAAAAAAGACACAAGTTCAAAACAATCCACTCAAAGAATCAACATAACAGAAAATGAAGCATATCATACAGATTACATTACTTAGCAAGATCATTATTGACATGCTGATAAAAGCCCGTAGGAACTGTTTTCGAGTCTTGATTCAAAAGAAAACGATGTTTTATACAAGTGTTCCTTTGATACGCAGAACACAAGACTGAGCAAAGCTAAGAGGCTAATAATTACTTCTCATTTTTCTCTGCAAATTGTTTTCTGTTCTAACATTTACGTCATTAGCAAGAATACAGTCTGGCTAAATGGAAAAATTCAAAACTGAGAGAAAGGCATAAAACAGCGATCAAACAGCTGAAAGAAAGCAAGTGAACATGGTTACACAATGTTAACGATTATACATGAAATGTAGGCCTTTGACGAACAATTTTACAATTTTCCTACTAGACAGATATCCATTTATTATATGCCTTCATTAACTCAATAAATACTTTTGAAATCAGCAAAGTCCAATACAGTAGTCTACAAAAATGTAGCACAAGTTTAAATACATTTTTACCAGTTTGTAATCTTTACTCACTTTGCCATTGGCAATGGAGTTTATCATGGAAGTTATTTGTCAATACCAGTTTGTGTTTTCTAGTGACGAACATACTTGACCCAGAGGACAAAAGGCCCTTTCATACTAACGTCAATGCGTCAATGTTTTGGAGAGTTGCAGTCAATATGAACGGTTAACTTTGGTCCTAGATCGAAGTTAACACCACCAGTTAACTTTGCAGTAAACAGGTGGATTTAACAGCGTAGCATCGATGCTGCAATGCAGTGTAAACGATCAACTTCGGTCCCATAAAAGTTATTGTCAGGGCCACTACCATCATCAACAATTAAAGAGCAGTGTCATCACTAATAGTCGAATATTTTACTCGAACAATCACCAGCGCTACCTTGTGCTTACTTTGATGACGACAGCGTCGCCTTCTGTTTACTTCGATGCCATTAACTACCAAAGCTGGTATGTATGATCCAATTTACTTCGCAATTTACCTTGATGCTTTGCTGATACTGCTCATACCAGAGCTTAGTTAGTATGAAAGGGCCTCATGTCTCAAATGACCTCTCCTTTATGGAGACAATCATTAAAAATTAGCCTCGTTTCAAAGCACCAACGTACTTAGTCGAAGAATTGTATGTGACTCTCAAGAGCTGTCAACTCTCAAAATCATGGACACTGTTCTTTTTGTGTGGTGCACAGCAATAGAGCTTTTTCGAGACGTGAAGCAAAGTGGATTTTTGTCCCGCTGACCCCTTGATGACATGGTGCCAACCTGATACTGCACAGCAGGAATCATTCCAAGTTTGCAAGACCTCATGCTGGTTTTCCATGTACAAGGCTTAGATGGGCTTTTGCAACCAGATACACTTCTCCTGCTCAGGTGGGAAACCCACAAGGAGTCTATTAGCAATGATTTCATGGCAATATAACTCAGTAGTTCCACTGAGTTTAAGTAATTCCCTGAAGCAAGGCAGACAATTTGATTGCCAGTCCGGATGCCCGACAAAAGACTTTGAAAACGCCAATGGACTAGATTGATATCTATGGTAGATTTGGGAAGTGCTGCCATCTGGAGGTGACACAAAAACGATAAGTATTTGCAATGTACTCAGAGACATTCATTAATAATGCACCATCATGTAAGTAGTAATGCGATTATCAGGTAAACAGTAATCCTGGATTCACTCCACCAACTTCAGGGTCCAGCTACATGACATTTACCACTGAACTGAAGAAGGAAATCAGATTTCTCCTAGTTAGTATAATGCGATCAGACTCGCAATAAAACATGTTGGTTTTCTCATACGGGAATTATCACAAAGCGAAGACAAACTGCTTGCAGTTAGGAGGACAGTACTAATGAAGTGAAAAAAAAATAACTATCATTTTATTCTAACACAGCCTGCAAAATGTACTTTTTTCAGTAAAGAGTTGTCCCTCACAGTTCTGAGTAGTAAATGATAGCAACCCTATTTATTAACTTTGTTCAAAAAGACAGATATAAGGACCAAACAGCCTCACAATTTCCCGAATTTCCAGGTTAACCTTGTAATACAATGCTGTGCAAAAAGCAATAACACTTTCAACTGGTATGAACCAATGTATCCGTAACATAATTCCGACTTACCATTCCTAAGAAACAATTTTTTGGTTCATAAACCAGTTACAGGAAAGCTTCAACTTCAGAGTTCGGAGAACAATTCAGTGGCAGTTGAACATCTTAAAAATGAGTGTACTACGTTTAAAATCATAATCTAGTCAACACTCAGAAGCACATCGTTCTCGAAACAAACAAGACTGACTAGTTATTTTTCACTTATTTTGCACAAAGGCAATTGCCAAAATTGCCATTTTCCACTTTTGGATAATTTCTTCACTACACAAAATATATCAAAAGTTGTTTTATGACACCTCCACATAACAAACCATGCTAGTGATTGACTGAAAATTTCTTAATCTTTATTTATGTGGAAAAATCTGACAGAAATTTCACTAGACGGTCAAATTGGGTGATAAATGGGTGAGAAATCACTAAAACATTAATTTTGAACCTAACACACAATGTGGTTACACTAATGTCAATTCAGAACCTAATTCTTTTAATATGGCAAACTTTTTGTGCAATTACAAAAGTGAAAAATTCCTTAACACAGGCCTTAGGACCTGCTTGAACAACATTCTTCAAAACAAATCTCTAGTAGTGAACAAAAACAAGCCAAGGGCATTAGTATGTTAAACTTCATGAATACCATGTCCAACAAGTAATTCAACAGAGATACATCACATTTAGCCCACATATACTGCATAAAACATGTTGTACAAGTAAAAAAACGTGATTTAATACCGCAATCTGAGGCAGTTAATCTAATTACATGGAGGACAGGAAAGGGGAAAATGTTGGAGTCTGACGCCAGTAAAGTGGTCCAATGGCGCAGCATTGATTTATTAATTCTAAAACGCATTAAAATGGCTTTCTTATGGGTCCCTAAAGGGTCTTAAAGACAGGAAAAGCATGTTCTAATGATGGGTGAGGGAAAAGGAAATTGTCCTGGTGGATTCAAAATGGAATTGCAGCAAGCTTTGAAAGTGTTACGGACTGCTACACATATATTATAGATACGAATGGCCATACTGGAAAGTTGTTTTAATCCTCATTAAATAAAATAGGTGAAGACTATATTATTAAATTTCACGTTTAGCGAGTGAGATTCATGTCACGAAAAGAACAGATGACGCGATGTTGACAACATACAAATTTGAAAATTCAAAGTTATGTAGAAAGCCCTAGGAACATCCACTAAAAAGCACACACTCTGAGCCTTTTATTTAGAGATTAAAATCGGGGCAGTACATCAACAAAAATGTTGCTTAGGGGAGTTTAATATTGACTTGTTTGACAACAAATATTTGAATCTTCCAAATGTCAACAGGCAGTATTGTTTTGCCAGTAAGATCTGGCTACTTAAGGCTGACTCATGTTCTAGTGAGGAGAAGACAAACAGTTTCAAAATAAAATTTAAACATGCAGAATCTAACTTGGGATAGCTGCTATCCAGACTGAATAATTTTTAACAGTTCTTTATACAGGGTTACTCAATAGCTCTTTGTACAGGGTTACTCAATAGCTCTTTCTACAGGTTTACTCTGAAATTGCTACTACAGTGGCAAATTTTATTGCAGTTTTCTTACTGTAATAAATGAATGTGTCCAACCCTTAGGATAATGTGTATGTTTATATATTGACATCTTTATGATTACTTTTGTAAAAACAACAACAATCATGACAACATAAATGATGATTTCACTATCCAGCATTACCAAATATTAAGCTGTTTGGATGGGCATAAAGTATAAATATAAAGTGTCATTTATACAACAAGTTATCTTAAAACAAGTTACAGTTATCTTAGAACAAGTTACTACGAGTTACCCAAGAATAAGTTACTACCAGTTACCCTACAACAAGTTACTACCAGGTACCCAAGAACAAGTTACTACGAGTTACCCCAGAACAAGTTACTGTCAGTAATTCCGGAACAAGTTACTATGAGTTACCTAGAACAAGTTACTACCAGTTACCCAAGAACAAGTTACTATGAGTTACCCTAGACCAAGTTACCATGAGTTACAACAAGTTACTACCAGTAACCATAAAACAAGTTACTATGAATTACCTAAAACAAGTTATTCCAAGTTAAGTTGAGTAGAGTGTATGCTGTTTGCGCTGGGGTACCTTACCCCAACTTACCCAAGTAGGTAAATTTGTTCTAGTGTAAGTTGCACCAGCATAAGTGCCAGTGTGGTAACAAACCAGCTGACACGATGGAATTGTCGCATCATGGTTTATAGCAGTTTCTACAAGTCGGTGTTCCCCAAAAGGGGGACGGACAAGAGTCCAAAAATTTGACAGGATGAAACAAATAATCAACTGCCACTTCCGTAAGGTGTTAGGTGCCTAGTGTGGACACTCAGCTGACCAGAGCAAAATGTTCTAAGGTAACTCTCTATGTAGACATGACTGAACAGTATAATGCTGATGAGAATACAATGAATGCAAATGTAATTATCCAAAATGGCTGTTGCTGGTCAAAACTGTAACAGAAAAATGATTCACCAGATCAAAGATTCTGCTACACCTTGCAAAAGGTTGGTGGGAAACTGCACACTCCATAAATCAATTGTTGAATAACAAATTGCCGGGAACATCTCTAGCCATTTAGACAAGCATAGCATGTTACCTGTCACTTAGTGGTATTCATCGTGGATTTGTAAAAAATATATAGAGGAAATTTGACCCAATTTAATACAATAGATTAACTGGTGTTGAAATTTTGGCCACGAAAAGAAAAATACCATGACAAAAGAATAGCAAAGCAAAAATCAATGTTACAATTCAATTTTCTACATTTAGAAGCACACAAATTAACTTTTCTCACAATTAACGTACAAATAGAAATAGAGCCAGTATTGGTTTTCTGGGGGTTGAAAATGAAATGACGTCAGAAAATAGTTGCACAATGAAGCTATTAAATTTGATCAACATGCCCCTAACAGAGCTCTCAATGAGGGTAATTGTAGATGAATAGCTAAGGTCAGGCCTGAATTGGTTCTCCCAAGACAGGCAAGTGGCAAAGCGTTTTAACATCCAGGGTGTTTACACAAACCATTATGACCCATGTTGACATTTTAGAAGTATTCTTGATTACCTTGCAATTAATTTGATTTCGATTAAGTAGGAAATAAACCAAACGGTTATTTGTGATAATCTCTCAAACTATGCGTAAATGTCAAAACAGAAAGTTATGAGAGAGATACAGTTTTCAAAAAACATCCAAATCTTGTACAATTGAACTCATTCAGAGGCAAGCGGTGTACTGGTATGAAAAACATCAAAATTCCACCACAAATTAAGAGCGTTCAAATACAAACTCGCAGGCGTCTGTGAACCCACGCCTTCTTATTGAATATCAGACTTCTTTGATCTATACCAGGCAAGATTCTATGAACTCGCTGAGCGGGATGCAAATGAACCTCTATTTACTCTACAGATGAGAAAAGAAGGTCCTTGACCACAGCTAATTGAGTTGCTTGTGTGAATTATTGAATACAGTATAATTCAGTAAATTAACTAAAAAAGAAAACGACTGGTCTTGATGGCTGGTTACCAACAGACAGATGAAGTTTATCCGTCAATTCCACAAACCGGCAAGTCCCATTAGTGAAGTGAATATCAACTAAAGTGAATGCCTTCTAAGAACAATAGGAAACAGATTAGTCGCAATTCTTCATTAGTCCCAAGACAATAAAATGCTACAGCTGTTAAAATATACATTAAAGATATTGGGAATGTAGAAAATGTCCAAATGTGACTACCTTGGTGACATCATATCTCAGAAATGGCTGCAAAGTTCTACATGAAGCTTTCACATACCCTGCCTTATGTATCAAAACAATGCTAAGGGTGGATTGTCCAGTTTTGCATGAAGGGCAATTAAAAATAGGACTTTTATGACTTTCCTCAAAAAACTTTATTTAAAGTTGCATAACACGGTAACAAAATGAAGTTTTAGAAAACTGAAGCCGCATTTTTGAGATCTCATCTTGAACAGTCATATCAATTACAGTAGATCTTGTTGTTGATACTGCACTATTGTTTTGCTATAAAAGTGTCATTCTTTTTTTGCTAAATTTTACTGAAATACATGTTCACATTATCCAGTTAATAGCAGATTCATAAAAAGCCATATATCAAATTCTCCAAGCTTCCGGTTTTCAGAGTTAAACTCCATAGTTTTGGAGATATTTGGCCCAAAATGCAGAGACTTGCCAATATGGTCCTACATAGCCTTTAAGAGGTACTGGCACTTTAATAACACAGGTAAAAGTTTAAAGGTGTTACCTTAAATTACTGGTTTGCAATCTCTTATGGAATGTCAGAAATATTAGAAAGACTAAAAGCAAATAAAGAACACAGTGGTACTTGACTTGGAAATAGTTACAAAAATCTGCGCATTCACCTGTTACCTGGCAATCTATCAATATTATGCACAAATATGCAAGAAAATCCATTCTGGAGTTGAATTCACAACTCAAGTGTTATTAAACTGTCACTTCTTAGGCAGTTAATCTATTTATTGCGGTAATTAAATATTGAGAGAACTAAACAAATAACCCAGTCCCATTTCAATATATTCAAAAAGCACTTGCCAGGCACAAGGGAATGGGCATTTATGTTACGAGTTGTTTAATAGATTTATACCAAAAGCATTGTCAAGAGTACAATCTTGAGTTGATACAAGGAAGTAAACTAGGTACATGTTGGTACATCTGTGTTCTATCATCATTTCAAAAGTTTCTTCTACCTTTCACTTCCAAAATCAAAAACTTGTTTAATGTTCTCAGCTTTGCAAATACACCAACTACAAATTGTATGAAGGAGTATGCCTAGTCTTAAAGGGCGAGTACTTTAATTCTCTTAATGTTGAGTAATATGTTTGAGTGATCAAGTGAGAAATTCCTGAACCTTTTGTGTTTTGACCCTGCGGAAAAGTAAGATACCCATAGCAAATATTTTCATGTTCTTTAAAACGATTTCATGTCTCCATGACTACATCCCTTACATCCCAGTCTCTGTTCCTTCTCCTTTCTTTCTACCACCCTCTCATTCATTACCTCGCCCCTTCTTCTCGCCTTCCACCCCTACCCTATCCTTCCCCTCTCCCCCAGTCCCTGCCCCCTCCCCGTTCCTCCAACCCCCACCTCATTCCTTTCCTCTCCTTCCTAAAACAACATGTATCCAGTCCAGTTTGCTTCATTGGTGGTCTACCAAATGCGCTCTATCCCCTTCATCATCCCTTGATCCAACAAAAGTTTAATGGAATACACCTCGCAAACACAAGGTGTATGACTAGTCTTATTGACAACTCCACTGAAATGCACATCAATGACAATGTGATGCATAATTCTATTCTATGAAGATATTACCTCTTAACTGCCACTAAAAGCATTGACTATGAAGACTTCACATTGGTAAGGCTTGATCAAAAGGACTGGAGTACCATTGATGTCTAAGGACCATTGATGGTAATTAGGCAGTAAATTATGTTTAAAATTTTTTATTCACAAGCTTGGTCTTTAACACTGTCTAAAATTCAGTGACCAGCTAAGCAGAATGTGGAATAGGATAACACATTCGCAGCACACAAGTTGAATTTTTCAAACTCTACCAACATTTGCTTCAGAGTTAAATCTACCTGTTGAATGCAAACACGTGATTTTGACTTCATACTGGGATTTTTAAAACTTTTCCACAGACCAAAGTGCTCCTACACTTGTTAACGTTCGTGAGAAAGGGCTTGAAGCTATATTTGAGTTTTTTCCACATGTCTCCATTGATATTCCGTGGAATGGTTGTTATGCACAATGGGGGCAGATACCTGTGGTGTAGGTTGAGTAATGCCCTTGATGTCCGCAGATACTAATTACAGGCATGGTGTTATTAACAGTTGACTGTCAATTAGTGCAATTACATCACAAATACTTGTAGGTCAATTATCTACAAACAGCAATTCAAGGCAGCCCAGAGAAAGATGAAAAACTTCAATAAGGAAGGTTTTCTTTTTATGTTTAAAAAACGTATCTCTAAACCAAATAAAGCACTTTGTTCGCGTATGGTAATAAAAAGCTAGCACTATTATTTTCAGTTATTTATACATAACAGTGCCACTACCATAGGCGGCTGAGTTAGTGCTCACTTTCATGATAATGCTCACTCCCATTTCTCTAATTGTCACTTTTGTATGCCCCGCTCAACTTAACAGTGTCTCTGAATTTTAGATTTTCTTAAATCAAATGCAATAGGTGTTCAGCAAGCTGAGTCGGTACTCAACATTTGTTGAAAATTAGGTAAGTCACTTGCAAGGGGTCCTGCATTTTGAGAACCATTTTCTCCACTGAATAACAGGCATTAAACTGATTATGAAACTCCAGGACTTCCATAAATGATTATTGTTGAAAGTTACTACATATTCATGTTTGCTTTCTACGTAAACTTCAGATAGAAAGGTATACTTTGATACTGCACTTTTTGCTACAGTATTTGCAACAGCTATGAAGACTGTCATTATAATAAAATATTAATTTACAACTATTGAGAGGTCCACCAGCTGTCTTAGTGACAATCCTCACCTTGCAAGCATAAGAAATCAATAAATAATCTTGACAGTTTAGACTGAAATCACTTAAGAAGCATCTTATGGCCATTACTTGTGAGATAATACCAATTTGCTTACCTTGTGGTTAGGGGTTTCAGATCTACTACTTTGGTTGCAAAGCGAATGCAGCTCCGTTCCTTCAAGTGCTCCTGAAAACACATCAAACTCTATGTAACACCATAAGCAAATAAAATATCTATACAACGGGGAAACCTAAAACAGCATAACACTTACATTAGTTTTTAAAGCATTTACCTTAAACAGTACCTTGCCAAGCTCTAGGGAATTACAGTACAGTATTTCTTCACTTATTTATCAGACAACATGGCCAACAAGGGAACTTCTATTCGTCAAACTTCTCCACAAAAGAAAAGATCAAAAAAATTTTAGTCTATCATTAAAATGGTTGTTTGTCGTGTGAAGATGTCATAGAACAACATGTAGAAAAGTGTTCATTGTTGGCAGCAAGGTATTCAGCCTTTAAAGTGCAGAAAATGATTATTTTAACAAACTTTTTGTGCAAAACAAGTGGAGAATTGCATTCAGCTTAAAACAAAAATGATTGGTAAAACACCCACTTTTCAAATTTTCTAAGAGTAACCTACATTGCCACAGTTGTTCAAAACCTTAACAAAAATTATACAGCAACATTTTATTGTACACAACATGTAAATAACAAATGTAAAATATCGTTACTTTTGTTGAGAAATTCAACAAACTGAAATTCCACCTGTCCATAGTTGTCCAAGAACAAGAACCACGGTGAAAAATGTAAATTAAATAAAATCAACTGTACCATAATGTCGAAGGTTTACAAACAGATAAATTAACTTCAGCTCTGTCATTTTTTTAAACTTTACTCAATTTCATTTTTCAGAAAATATGTAAGCTATATCATCTGGCGCAAGACGTAACCCTTGCAAGCAAATCAGCAAAAGTTGGAGCGCGATGCTGCAAGATAGCCATGTTGACAGCCATTCTAGGTATTCATGCAGCAATGAAAAGCTGTTGCCAATGAAAAGCTATTGCCAAGAATTTATTATAAGTAAACAAGCCCAGAAGTTCACACAGTAGGTAACAATGAAATGTCAACTGTATTTGCATAAGTTTTTGACTTTGGCAACGGTAACAGCTGGATGATTTTAAATTCAAATTCATTTACACTCATCACGGGCATTGTGCACCATGTGCCCTACAGATACCAAAGGACATTGCACAGTGCAAACATAATTCTATTTACATGTCAGACGTATAACAAAACATGGGGTTCTCATTAAAAAAGTTGTCACACTTCCTCTAGAATGGACATAGGTTTTGTGGCATAATGAAGGAAGTCAATAGAGTAGTGTACAAGCAAATAAAGATATTCACATCACCATGACAACTGGTCCTGTGGAACTAACAAGGAGCTAGGCTTACTTTTGTGCAAACTGCCCATTTAAGTATACATCCAGAGATATTAACTGTCATTGTTTTGTCAAAGTAAAAGCACACCCCTGGCTTTGCTCATCTCTATCAAAAATTAGAGTAAGCTGACAAAGGCCAACAGTCTACAGACAAAATGACCAAAAAATTCCGTCATGTCGGCTGGGCAGAATCTGAATTCATCCTCAGAGTAGTCTTCTCTTATAATGAAGAATGACGGGAAATAAATAAAGTTAGTCAGATGGCTAAGCCATTTTGTAACTGGAATTTTGCCCCCATAATAGCTATAACCAGCCAGCTATTACCAGCCAACTATTTTTGCTGCTACCAGAATTAGTCGTTATGATTGGGAAGCACTATTTTGTCTCATTACTTTTGTCTCGTACTCATGCATACAGTACACTTTAAACTCCCAAGAAACAGCACAGGTGAAGGTGGTACAAAAATATTAGCCAGCCCAATATACGATAGCCTACTATCTCATGGGGACCCATCAAGCTCAGGGTAGGGTTATCAATAGGTCAAATCGTCCACAGGGACCGATTGGTAGCACTTTGCATGGCACACATGGCAGAAGGGGCCATGTGTTACTAGCCAACTGCTATGCTTTCCTCCACTCCCGAAATGTCTAATAATCGAACTTTAAGAATTTTGTTTGGTTTGATATTGATGTCATACAGACATCGGTTAGGGAATATTTTGTCTGCTGTGACCAGGATGAAGTTGCACTCAAAATAAAAGAGAGCACATACCATTGCTGAAGTATCGCATATGTGCAAAGTGCATGACTCAATTTCCATCTGTTAAAATGTTGAACAAGATTATTTCAATTGTGCAAAACTCTGGCACATGTGACAATTAGCACAGTTCTAAAATGTATTGTTTTGATGTACCATAGCTACAATGATGATTTCCATGGATTTACATATGAGCAGCAAAATTTATGCAGTTGAAACAGTAAAAACGCACTGGCTTGAATCCACCCATATCATAAACGATAACCCTTACTGTTTTGCACCAACACAAAAGGACAAGAAATTAGCATAAAACATAGGGTATAGGAAATGGTTCATACAAAACAGTATTTGAAGCCACTCAAAGGGATTCATTTGACCCACAATGAAATGCATATCAATTCTTTACATAATCCTCCAATATTTTAAGTACAGGTTTCCAGAACTCTGACCCCATCTAGGAAGTGGCAATTGGGATCTTAATTAAATGTCAAATTTCTAAGCCCAGTATCTGATGTTCTCTGGCCAAGTAATGGAGCCTGCCAGGCTCAACTTGAATAGACACTATGTACCACACAGGACATACCGTAATCGTTCGGGTTAACGCCCATGCTCAGTTAACCGCCCACCCCCTACTTTAGGTGAATTTCGATTTAACCGCCCACTGCTCGGTTAACCGCCCCCCTGCTATTTTTGAAGATTTCCAATTAACCGCCCACTGCTCGGTTAACCGCCCATCCCCTACTTTTGACGATTGGTGATTACCGCCCTGTGCTAATAGGAAACGCGAATCCCCGACCTTTTAGATTAAGATCGATGATAACATTGAGTGCAACGACGGCCTCAGAGACCGCGGTTTAGCAATGTGAATTATGATACCAGTAACAAATTATTGTAACGGGTCATCGATTAACTTCAAAATGTAATACTTGAACACTTTGTCACTTTCTTTTCTTCTCATGTTCGCAAACTTTAGGAACCGCGCTGGCGTCTACAC
>NMRA01000098.1:433434-527511 GCA_002633005.1 Phoronis australis | reverse complement strand
GGAAAAATGGGTCAGCACGTGACCACAACTGGGTTAAAACGACAGCACAGCTACCGTCTGCTACGCAGGTGAACATGTTCAACGTCTGCGAAGTATAGTGAAATAATGAGCATAATTCGCAATAATCGGTCTCACCTGAGGCGCCATATTATGTAGCAAACTTTCTATGCAAGCGTTCGGAGTTTGACCACACTCTACATTTTCGAAACTATTTGTTAATTAGAGTGCGCAGAGTACGCACTTGGTGGCGATAAAGTTCTTTTCAAAGTGTTAGGCGATCCCAGTATGTGGCTTAGTACGTGTGGTGACTCAGATCATAAGGTAAGATTAACCGCCCAGGGCGGTTGCCGGTCGTAATAAGCGCCCATGTTCAGTTAACCGCCCCCCCCGATTTCTTGAAATTTCACGTTTAAGCGCCCATGTCTGGTTAACCGCCCACCCCCGATTTTTTGGGTTCGCCAATTTAACCGCCCAGGGCGTTAACCCGAACGATTACGGTAAGTCAATACACAAAGTCATGGTCTCTAGCCCTCTTTAACAGAGATAATAGAAATCAATGGACAAGTTACTATGTTTATCTGCAGGCACTGTGGGATGTTAGCTTTCTTCACTGCATTTGTAAATATTGTCATTGGGTTGCTTTGCTATGCTATCAGGGGGATCAAGTCTGTATTAATTTGGAGGGGTGACAACAAATGCTTCGAGGGACATGGGATGTGTAAAGGATGAGTTTGTGTGTGTTTGTATGTGCGTCCGTGCGTGCTTGTGTGTGCTTGTGTGAGTGTGTGTGTACTTGTGTGTGGTGGGGCGGGCTCTTTTCAACAAAGTACACAGGACATAAAATAGTCATGCAACACAGCAATGTTAAAACTGTGAAAAACAAATGTGCTCATGTATTGACAGATAGCTCGGATGACTTAAAACCAATATAAGACAGATACAGTTTTGACAACAAAAACAAAAGGAACAAAAACACCAAGAAATTCCGACTGACACAAAATCAAACATTATAAATCAACAGCTTCCTCTGGATCTTGCCAATCATACATTCAGACAAGAATGAAATAAAGCTATCAAGAACATCAACTATTACTAAAAACTGACCAATAACACCTGATAATATTATGGAGCTATATTATTATTTCTTCAAGATTTTTAGGGAGTCTTTCTTTGGCTCTATACAACACATAATCTGGAAATAACTGCATTAGATAAATACTGTCTAATAACTTAATTTATCTTCATTTCCAAATTTTTACTATAACTTTAACATTAATTTTCTGGCTGTTTGTTATTTCAAACCTGGACAATTTCAGTTTACAATGTCATCTAGACGAAGGTAGGAGTATCTAAATTTTAATTTCCGTTGATTATCAGATTAAGGCTAGAGTATTCCCCAGTTAAACACAGAATTATTGCCTCATAACAAAATTCGGTAGCACTAGTCATAGAGATAGTCTATCCCCTCTCAAGTCAACATTAGCCTTTCCAAAGCCTCTATGGTCTCCAAATACACACTAGGCTACTGAATACCTGAATAGCAGTCATGATCTGGTCTGATGACTTTGAGATGATTATCTCACATACTGCTGATTTGATTAGAAACAAGTGTGTTAAATATACAGTAAGACTTTCCCCGGTTGATTACCCAGCATGCATTATCAAGTATCTTTCATGAACAAACAGAGCTACAGTGGAAACAAACTAATATACTTTTACATAAACAAACTGATGAGCTAATATAGAGGACCTCTATCAGACCATTAACCTTCAGTGGGCAACTAGATATCCACTAGGTAGTGCTATATTATAAATAAATGTCCCTCTTCTTAACGTCTGAATAGATAGAGCACTGAGGTAACAGTTCACTAGCATAGAGGTGTTCCTGTGATAATAAGGGGCCCATTGAATTCATGCATTCATATGGGAAGGTCCTTCGCTACACTTGAGATTCCCAGTGAATTTCCAATTTCCATTAACAGACTGGAGGATCACTTTATACAAGGCAGACTCTTGCCGTACTTGCAATCAAAACCTATGTCAACAGAGCCAGTTGTCCAGTGCAAGTTGCTCTGGAATAAATTGTTACCGTTCACAAAACAAACTACACAGCTTGTAGCCCAAGTGCAAGTTCCCCTGGAGTAAATTGTTCCCGTTCACATGACAAACTTTCCCCTGGAGTAAATTATTCCTGTTCACAAAACAAACTACACAGCCAGTAGCCCCAGTGCGAGTTCCCTCGGAGTAAATTGTTCCCATTCACATGACAAACTTTCCCTGGAGTAAATTGTTCCCGTTCACATGACAAACTATACAGCCAGTTGTCTCAGTGCAAGTTCCCCAGTAATAAATTGTTCCACTTCATATGGCAAACTACACAAGCAGTTGCCCTAGTGTAAGTTAACCAGAGCTAAATTGTTGGTGTTCACATGACAAGACATTTGCTACGGCTGTCAAAGCAAAAGTGTTCAGGTGATCTACACGTCAGCAAGACATTATGAATTCTTCACTGTCTAAATTTATTTTAGAACAAAGTTTCAACAGTTGTTGGAAAATCAAAATTTCATAACAAAAATTTTGGCATGCCTTCTCAGATCCCTGCCTTTAACCAGATGGCACCTTATGACAAAGATACTGATGCTGACAATACTGATACCACCAGCTGAGAAAACACGATGGGAAGTCTATTACCCTTCAATTATCCTAAATCTAAAAACCAGGCATGATCAGAGGAGGCATTTAGATGGATCATCTGCCAGACAGAAGAAATGTAATATCTTTGATGAAAGTACAAGCATTTTCCACGACTGACAACCAGTCTCTAAAATCATCTGCATTATTCATTTCAAAGTGGTCTCTACCCATTATTTGCCATTTCTAAAACGCTGAAAAAATGCAATATGTAAACATTAACACAATTATCGTTCATTAATAACAAAATTGGCAAGAGCATTTAAACTCTCACTAATCAGACCTATAGCTATACACTGAGCCATAAATGCAGCCAGTGGAATGATAACTGAAATAAGGCTGCATATTCTGAAATTTAACAAACTGGAAGAATTATACAGTGAATAGCAGATCAATCAATAACCTGTTATCTTCGTCTAATCATGTGAGATGTCACCTTTAATTTCCAAATCAGAGCTTTTATGTATAAGCAGACCAAAACAAATGCCTAGGATATACCTCTTTTCCAATTATAACATGAATGCGAATTGAAGAATATGCTAAATAAAGCCTTTGTTGAATGTATTTTTGTTAATTTTACACAGATTGGGTAACACAGCAGTACCAGCAATACCACAGCAAGTTTATAAGAATACATGATTTAATCACAAGGACAATAGTGCTCCTAAAATCAAAAGTGAAGCAGCCTTGTATTGTGCCACCAGAACAGCAATAGCCCCTTACAGGGGTCCAACATTTTGAGAACCAGATTCATGCTAGTTACTCAGTGGAGATAACTGGTTCTCAAAATACGGGACCCTGTGACAATTAACCAAAGAACGAAAGTCTGAAAACAGTTGTATTGATTAGAACACCGTAAAAGGATTCTCGCGATAAACTAAACGAATATAAGTCAATAAGCCCAACCACACATTACATTTGGCAATTTATGGCATTGATATGCTCTGAGTATTGCACAAAAATTGTAGCAATCAAATTTGTATGTTTTAAGGGTAGGTACAATTAAAAAAATTACAATTGCCAGCACTCCAAAATGAAAAAGCGCGACACAGCCCCTCAAGAGGAAAGTATCTACTGCAACACTCAGACACAACACAGTGATAGTGTTTTTAGTTGTGGGTGTAAAATGGAACTGGGTTAAACAAGAAGTAGGCATAAATAGTGTGGAAATACATGCAAAATGTACAGCCAAGCATTGGCACTATGCCATGTGTAAGTAACATCCTGTTTGTCATGAAGCAGAATGTTCTGAGGCTGTTGTGGGACAAAGCTTCAAGAACATAAATCGATGTACGCTCTGAGAATGGTAGTACAAAACACTAAGAATATAAATACTGCGGCTAGCCAAAGTAAATGTGCTTCTGGGAAATGTGCTTTTTAGACCATGAAATGATCAGTAGCTTTACTAAATCATTATTTATTTACAGCATTGCATAAAAACATGTAAAGAGAATACTGTTTTACAATCAAATGGCTTTCTTAAAAAATACCAAGGTTACGCTAAGCACATAAAACATGTCATTGCGTGAACAACTATTTCTCATGTTATACATTTACGAGATAACAGTATTAATTACTGATAAAAAGAACCATACAACTGCCAGTCATTAACGTACCCTGCGGACATGTTTAAGGCAGCGCATTTAGCAGAGGCCAACTAATGTACAAACTCTCTATGACTACACAAAATTACCAAAGGACTTGTCAACGTTGTCAGTGGTCGGCACTAAAAGGGAACTTACATCATGTGAGCGTACGTAGATCAGTTCAAAAAGAAATCACAAGAAACAAAAGAAAATTGAAGTATGCCGAATTTAACAACTCTTTTTCATTAGCAAATTTTTGCTTGTGATTCAAGAAGGCAATTCCGCAAATCTGTTCAGGACATGTACTTTTCGGTCTCGAGCCATTCAAGACAACCTAAAACAGATGATCATAAGCACAAAATCAAATCAAGGCCTATAAAACTATTATACATTACCGCACCTGAAGTGTTTTTAAAAATGTTGTTGTTCAAATGCCAGAGTTAGACTTCCTAATTTTTTGCAGAGCACACGCATGCACGTTCACGGAGTGCAAACATTGCTTCTATGGCCGAGTTTGTCACCAGCAATAGTCTGACTTAACCTAATTATTCCTGTTGGTGAGAGACTTATTTTATGATGAAGATAGGAATTTTTTGGCAATAGACTAGTGATATCCTCAGATTTTTGTAAATTCTACTAATAATCCAAAGATGATGAACAATGGAAATCATTGGGCTCCAACAAAGATGGCACATACTATGAAACCTCAGAAACCCAACAGTCACCAACTCAGGGGTTGACACTAACAGTAGCTCAACAGCAGGTAACTTCTGTTGTCAGGCAAGGGAAATTTCAAAGTAGCATGCCCGACAGGCTACTAGCAATCGATTTGAACAGTGAAGTTGTACATCCAGTACCATAGCACACAACAGAGCTTGTAAATGTCCAGGTGAATTGTTTTGACGTGAAGGGATTATAATTCAGTAATTTGGGAGAACAAGTTTTTCCTATGAGAAAGTGAAGTTTTTGATTTACCTGCATGACAGGCAAGATAACGAAAAAGTCAGTGACGAGCTCTGCAACTCCATGATCAATGCCATCTAGCCTAAAACATAAACCTGCATTGACTCACATTGCCTCCAGTAGACTACACAAACAAATACTATGAAAGAAAATTACACTTATGGACCAGGAGAAAAAATAGCATCTCCTGTCGACCACCTAATTAAATACATCATTAACCAGTACAATAGAATCAGTCTGAATAATTCACTTACTGCGCTTAATAAAGGTGATGGCAATAGAAAGAACTTCATTAAAGCAAACTCAATTTCCTCAGCGGACAGCAAAGGGATACGAAATCCCTGAAGGTCTGCTTAAAAATATTCTAAGAAATAACAAATTATTAATTATTGACCTACAGGAAAATGACTTTTACAACAGCTTACTATAGCTGCTTACAAGGAACACTTGACACAGTCATAGCTGCTTACAAGGAACAGTGGACACAGTCACAGCTGCTTACATTGTAGGAACAGTGGACACAGTCATAGCTGCTTACAAGGAACAGACAGGAACATAGTCATAGTCGCTTACAAGGAATAGTGA
This sequence comes from Phoronis australis, assembly GCA_002633005.1. NCBI lineage: Eukaryota > Metazoa > Phoronida > Phoronidae > Phoronis > Phoronis australis. The sequence goes on along the minus strand of NMRA01000098.1, from coordinate 521,686 downwards.
ACACAATGCAAGTTGATTCAAATATAAACAGCTATGTTGAAAACCATGTTGACAAGGAAGTTACATATAAGTTACTTTGTGCATGTTCATGTTTAAAGTAAATGTGAAATAACATTCCATTTCTTCTTAGGCAACCCATCGAACCGAGAACCGAGAACGACTGTCCTTCAAGTCATGCGTGTGCTAAATTCCGATGTCAAAGCCATGCACACTACGGATGTTGAATTCATTCTTTTGACTTTTAAAACTCTCTCAACAAACCCGAATTTCTTGAAAACGTCTTCTCCTAATTTTAGTGCTTTCAGTTTCCAGGTGCTCTGCTAATGGTATCCCATAACAAGTCAACCAGCACGCTTTCATTGGTAGGCAGTAGTACTGATGTCAGGGGGACATGAGCCAACGGTCAAAATTACAATGGGGGCAAGTTTGCGTTTGGCAGTCTGGGTGGTCATCATCAGCCATTAGGAACCTGGGAGGAGATTGAACCATGATTTCACAGCCCAACAATATGGCTTCTATGGCATTGTGTCAGTTTTGACTCCAGTTAGTGCTCAGTGCACCGTTGTTTCCAGCGAGATTTGACAGCAGCGCCACCTACTGAGTTATAACTTTTGTAACTGCTATGTTCACACCGAGTTACAATAGTTATAACCTCTCCCTAAGCCACCCGAGAGTCACAAAGGATTATAACCGAACTACAGTTACATTTAAAACCAGTTTTAAAATGTCCAGATTAGGAGTTATAATCTTTAAATCAACTTTTAAAAGCTATAAGAGCTTTAGTGCAAACAGGGTAATTGTTTTGATTCCCAGTCTTCAAACCACTAATGTCCAAATAATAGGTTAACTGTGAAAACAAATGCCACTTGATAGTCTCATTTATTGCACAGAAAACAAATCAAGTTAGACCTCAGTATACTCCAACACAGCCAAAGACCATGTAAAAGTTCTAAATTACTTCTTTTATTGCTGTTTTTAAACCCATTTATAGGCTCTAAAACAATCAGGTGACTCATCTTCATTCTTCATCTCACTAGAATAACAGAGTAAATAGATTGTTTTGAAAATCTCTGACCACATGTCCCCATAAATATTGCTCATCCAAAGGTCTTTTCATACAAACTTAATAGAACTGGTACCAGGGGAGTGCCAATCAAACCTTTCACTCTTCCTTCCTTAGTCAAAGGACACCAAAAGTTACCACAGTTTGATATTTGGGTCATCAAAGTCACCCCAAGATGGCACTCCTTTGCATAATTTTTTTAATTTGAAGTGCTTTATGATCGGATAATAAATGAAATCGGTATGAAGTTGAATATTTTTGAAAATATATCATTAATTTATGCATTCACACGTGCCATTCAACGTTGACAGTAACACTGAAGCTAAGCGTTCATATCATATCAAAGTATCGAAATCCAACAATTTACTGCAAGGCCAACTTGCAATGATAACTTCGATCCAGGACCGAAGCTACTGAAACTGTTCATACCAACCGACATCCCCATACATCAGCACATCGACATTAGTATGAAATACCCTGTAAGTGGCATATCATACCAAATGAGCCACACAGTGTTCATCTTCGTGCCAGTAGCTTGATCCACAATGTAAGTCACACGCTCAGTTATTTCGTTCTTTTATTGTACGAGGGGGAGGGGTGCTCACCTAGAAGGGTTGGTAATGGGGAACATCAGCAACCGGGGGGGTACTATCCCCCTCTTAAATATTGTCTGGGGTATGTATTTGTCCTCACAGAAAAGTATTTTGCTTGGGCAGTGTTGTACATCATTTAGTAGTGTACTTATGTTGCCCAGAGTCCTGAGTACTCAGATATTTTATAGATCAGAATTATGAATGCGCGGAAGCAACCCTCATCCAATCATGTGCACTGGATAACCATTCACAAATCCCCTTTCAGCAAACTGCCTATCAGTATGACAATTTTGAAGTCCAAACAGCACATTGGGCACCCAAAGGGTATAACACCAATGGATTTAATTTCTTTTAATCTTCTGGCATTTGCATCTAAGCATGTAATTGGATGAGATGATTAAAATCATTCACCATGCGCAAATTCTGATTGAAAGAAATGAAGATGCTCTGTAACACACTAGAGAAAGATTGTTTCAGCTTAGTGAACTCAAATACAAATGCATCAATCAGGCAAGATGAGATGATCAATGCACTCTTCTCCTTAATTTTCAGCACCAGGGATACAGAGCTGCAGCTAAAGAAAAAACTGACAGTAATGAACACACTTCCTCTACATTACACCACATTTTTTAATAGAATTACTTTCACTAACTGATCTTGAATGGTGGAGGGTGACAAATTTTCAGAGGAAAGACTTGGTCACAACCTTAACAGTAAACCAACACCATATTTGGCCATGCTTGGAGGCCGGCTTGCAGCCTTTGAGCAACCCCATGAATCTGACTGTAAATTACAGTCAAATGAATTTGTACGAAGGCAGGTTCATTTATAACTAATACACGGGTGAACAACATGACCGCTGGTCCTCTAAAACGGACTGGCTCACCCAAAACAGGACCTTCGGGAATCAAATGGGACCGCCGCACCAGAAAATGGGACTGATACACCTAAAAACATGACCTCCCCACCAGAAAACAGGACCGCCGGGGACACAACATGACAGCCTGGGACACAACATGACCGCCTGACAAAATGTAGTTATCAAGGCTTTTGTAAGTTTGTATGATACTGCGGGTTATGACGTAACCGGTCAGCTAGCTATGTGCTCGCCAAAATAATGCTTGGTAACACTCCGAAATTTCCCATAGCCCGGGTATAGTTCTGCTCGCCACCTCGTCGTGAAACTTCTATCAACATGTAGAGCTAGCGAGCGGAGCAGGCGCATGCAAAATCTAGGAGTCAATCGACACTCGCCTTGCAGGTTGCAGCCGCTTGAGTGAAAAACAATCTAATGAACGTCATTTGTTAGCCTATTGTAACAAAAGTCTGTCGCGCTCGTGACATGAGCACGCGCCATTTCCTAAAATTTTGCGACATCTTTGGGAAGATGATGACTCAACTTCGCAGCAGCACCATTTGTTCTGAAATTCGGTTTGCTGGTATTAAAATACTTAAAACTTGTGACGAAATCAAACCAGTTCCGATAATTTGTTGTGCCATATACGCAACCTCGTAGAAGAAAAGAAGAGCTGACTGAAGAATCGGTGAAAAAAGGAACTGGTCAATGTAAGCCAAACTAAAAGAACGCATCTCAATTTTAGCAGCAGAATAACGACAGAACGACAATTTTTCCCGGCGAGCACCGATAAATAATTTAGTTTACTCAAGGAAGAGTGTCGTTAATAACACTAATTCGGTGAAGATTTTATATATTCAGTGTTTTACCCACATCGGCGCCAAGATGTATTTTTAGTATACTGCTTTGCCGCACAAAGGCTAGCTAGGATGCTTCACCTGAGAACCAGAACGCCCTTTTTTTCTTGACTAAAACGTCAAATTGGAGAAAACGATTTTCATTTTGTTCTAAAACTTACGCAGTGGATAAAGTTATAATTATTCAGGTCAAAAGCGTGCAACGTCACGTGGTTGGTTTGGCGCCGCGTGTTACAAAGCAAAGTGTGCTGCAGCGCACAAAAGATTTTGTTGGATTAATCGGCACAAGACCTGCATATGCATACGTATATAACTCCATGGTATGATATGTGTAGGCCTATTGGTAATAAATCTTAGCTTGTTTGTCATTGCGGTTTCAATCCCCGGCGGTCATGTTCAGTCCCCGGTGGTCCTGTTTTCTGGTGGGGCGGTCATGTTTTTAGGTGCGTCAGTCCCATTTGAACCCCGGAGGTCCTGTTTTGGGTGAGTTGGTCCGATTTAAGAGGACCGGCGGTCATGTGGTTTCTCACCCGTGTAATAGAAATAGGACAGAAGCCTGGGTTTGTCACACACAATATGACTCAATTCAACTTAAGTCATGTATACTAGAGAGAGAAAAATTAACCAAGGCACAGACAAAAGTTCAAGACAAGCTTGGGACATGTATTACAATATCTCGTTAAAATATTCATTAGTAGATATATACAACTGGCAAACTTGCCGACAAACCAGCAAGCCTGAATGGCAGCATCAAAGGTTTCATGAATTCCCACGCACCATTACGACATCAGTGGCACCAATGCCCAAAACAACAACCTTAAGGTTAAATACATCTGATGTCCCTGATTGCACCTTAAACATTTTTATTATTCGGCGCCATGCTGACAATCTATAACAACAATAGCCATGGAGGCTCATTGCATAACTAAAAGTCCAGTTGCAAGTGTTTCCTGCCTCCACTTCTACTGTGAGAGAGTGAAATTAGCTATTGGTTTTCTCTGAATATACCCTGTTTGCATATCAAACAAATTATACAGAGAGTAGCCAGAATAAACCAACAAACCCTCAGTGTAGTTAGTGTGCGTGTGTGTGTTAGTATGTTGGCTTCATGTCACTTAGGCTAATACCAAGCAATTACCGTGCCAGTCGATTTCAATTTTCAAATGGCCACAGGCATGACAATATTATAACTATACAGCGTCCTTAACAATTTCCCCTTCAATAAAAGATATACATGGATTCGACACTTTTTAAAAAACACCTCGGTTGCAAATAGCCAAAACCAATCAAAAAAGGAATTTCTTAATTTTTGGCTCAATTGTTGGCAATGATCAAATATAATATGCCCGTATTTTGAGAACCAGTTTGATGTCCGCTATTCAGTGGAGAAAACTGGTTCTCAAAATTCGGGCATGCTATATCCGACCATTACCCAATTGTTTACAGATTGTGAAGAAATTGTTGAAAATGAAAAATTTAAACTTTTACCAACTACAATAAACAACTAGCAGGAAATGGCGGAGTAAGAATAAAACATATCTTCAACATTTGGACTTTTAACAATACATTCCAGGTTATGTAAATATTCAGAAATACAAAAGTGCAAAAAAGGTTGCTTCACTTAGCAACATCACCTTTTAAACAATGACCATGTTTAACATAGCCTAGTCTGTGTTAACATGCCGTGCTATTAACAACTGCCATCACTTAAACCCTTTTACTGAAAATAATTGAAGAATTAGAGGCTCTATATAAATTCAAGTAGGCAATAATTGAACAGCTATTGACTGATCAGGTAGCATCAAAATGTGTTAAAAGCATTCATCAGTTTCAACATTCATAGGCAAACATTAGATGAATAGACTGTTATGTACACTTCACTTTTTCAAGTATTGCACACAGCTGACTGATGACATTTGAGTGACTTTCCGTATCCATCATATCAAGTCCACGAAATCTGCTATTTTTTGTCAGAAGAAATCTAGTTTATCAACATTGCCAGACTGGAACACTCAAAACCCTTCAACTATTATCAGGCATGTGTCTATACTCAATGCAACTTTTACAACTTGACGAATTTATGCCATTCAGTGTAGATGTCATAGTGTGTACTGCGCAAACACCAGCAAAGTTAAAAAAATGAGTGGCTAACCCTCATGGCGCCCAGAGAGAGGTTTGAACATCCAATCAATAAAAGCAACGAACAATTTGTCTGATGACTCTGTAGCTCACCAATTGGGATCAATTTTATTACACAACCATTTGGTACAGTAAATGGCGGAAACGGCCAAGAAAAACAAAAGCGGGAAGAATTGAGGCAAATGTCTGATTGACTGAATTAAATGGGTGAGAATTTTGACACAACCAATGACAAACATGAAATTAGTACAATGGTACTATTCTTAATTATTAATCAACTGTAAAGAAACAAAATGATGGACTTTGGAAACAGACAGATGCTAGATGTCAGTTGTATTTATTCTATTTCCATACACACTAAACCAAAACTGGCAATGGACTGAAAATATTATGTAATTACGCCTTGCAGAAAATTAATTTTTAATTCCTTCCATTGCATGCTAAAATGGCAGCTTTGGAAATTTCCAAGAAACACACAAGCAAGCAAAGCACATGGTGCACAAAACGAAGAAACAGATTCACATTTGTCTTTATTTAATGCAAGTGTTATCTGCATGCATAGGTCCAACTGACAGAAAACTTTAATGATTCCGTTAATTATTACGTTATCGTTACATCTGTGATAGAGCTAAATAAATTTACACAAAACTTCTACGCACGTAACAGCTACGCAGCGGTCCAGCTGTCCAACTCTTTTTACATTTGTGCAAGTAATTAACAGTTTCAATAAAGAGCATGAAACATGAGGCACATCCCTAACAGAAAACATTCTTGACAACTGAATCAGATCAACAGACCAGTGATCCATTACCATATCTGCCTCACTTCTGACAGATACTCTGTCATCTTGTAACAAAAATTAAAACGTTTCTTATAATCTTCATGCTATCCTGTTAATTGCTGCAATGGTCAAGGCCTGTCATGAGAACTGGAGGTGCGAGAGAGCCTTGAAATACAGCCGGCTGTGCAATAACAACATTGAAAAGCAAGTTGCTAGAATGTTCCATTTTGCTTGGATTTATGCCCACCATCCCAGATTTGTCTAAAATTGACAAAATGTATGAAGGAATAATTCATGGCTTGCCCTAACTAATGAAATTTGTTTCAAAGAATAATTTATGACCAGCTGGCTAAACACGGGACAGCATGGCAGAGCTGGGAATTAACTGGCGCCGTTTTGAGCAAACCAAAACCGATTTCGTTGAACTCTTCTGTCACTTTGTAAAATAAACTGCGTAGTTTTGCCCAGAATTAAGGAGCACGAGAAGGGCCACACGTAAATCGAGGATTAGTAGATTGACCGAGTGACTGAATAATACCGTTAATTCTAGTTCACCTATTTCACATCAAATAACTACAGCCAAGATCAGCATTCTTCCATTTTCCAATGGCTGATGCAGCCCAATTGCAAACAATAGAAACTTTACCCAATGTTGTTTTACAACACCTGCATTGCACAAAGCAAGCCAATCATGGGCTTTTAAATTTTCTTAAACTTTATTTTTGTTGAAAAATTTAGACAAAAAGCTTCACTTATTCATATTGTGTGCTCAGAAAGCGAAGAACATAATTCATAGCCTGAGCTAATTCAAAATGAAAAAATGGAAATAAAGGATCTGATTCATACTCACGGTACGCTATATAATACATAGCTGTGCCAACCAGGGAAGAATGAAATGATTATATCAATAAAATAACTTCAAACTGCCTGGGAACACTTGTTTCCAGTTAAAAATGTCACCAAAAAATTAGTTTAAGGTTATCTAAGATCTAATCGACAAGTCTGCATTTAGCCAAATACCAGCAAAACTTTAGAAATTAACCCAAGTATTTTTTTTTGAAATTGGAAAGCCTGTAAATTTTGATTATTAACTTTATACCACTGTCATTAATCCAGTCACAAGTCCGCGGTGGAATTTACCAGCTCGTTTTCGTTCCATGCAAACTTTTAAGCTTTTCACAAAAACTATGAAAGTCCCATTTTTGATAAACCCTCATCCAAAAGTGGAATATTTTAAAAACAATTCCTAAATGGATTTTGTAGAACACTGAATAAAGCTCAGTATGTCAAAGTTTAATACAAATCCAATAACCCATTTCTTAAAATATGACAGTCCAAACATGGACATTTTTCTAGGGTCCTAAATAACCTTAACCTATTGTAAACCCACCCTCTGTAAACGAAACAAACGTTTGACTTAGACCACTTGCCCCTATTGGCCTCCAATTCCTAATTCTGACACTGACAGTTTTACTTTCCCCAAGACCAGGTTCAATTGTCAAATGACANCCCCCCCCCCCCCCGCACACAAGCCAGTCATTTATTTCTTATCACCTCTAACCCCAGTCTAGTCAGGAATTAGCTGAGACCAGTTCCACAGCACAGTAAGTGCACTATCTGTCTCTCCTAAGTCTCTTGGCTCCAATTGTGTTCACAGCAGTTGTAACTATTACACCTGTAATCTTTGTCTAGTTACATGTCAATTAGTTGGCATCCAGTTGTCAGCTCTTATTGTAATTTGTACAGTAGAAAGAATATTAGCCAATCACAAGCATTTATAAGCAGACCAAGGATCTAATCCTTACGCTCAAGTCTTTAGGCTTTTCCCCACCAAGTTAAATCTGCTAATAGAGGTGTCTCCAGGTAAAACTGCAAAGTTACCTTGCGCTTTCCCCATTAGTTTTGGTACAACACCAGCAATTTCAGCATGCATATTTTTAAATATAGAAAGCTGAGTACATGTTCAGGTAATATCGACTGAAATGCTTATAGTACGGTAAATGTACACGTATTTAGCACATAATATGGTTAACAAATGAAATTCTATTTTGTTAAATTTCTCCTCAAAAGTAAAGATCAAGAACATTTTAGTCCATTATAAGATTAATTTGTAGTGTGTAGATGTCATAAAGTAGTGTTTGCTAAGGTTATCACTATTTGCAAAAAGGTACTCAGTCATTGAAAAATGTGAAATGACCATTTTGGGAATTATTTTAGTGCAAAATAAGTGTAGAATTACCGTGGTACTGTGGTGAATATGTGAACAAATTATTTAGAAATTTTCAAAACAGCACCTGCCATTGCTAACAGCAACATCTGCAGTTTTGGGAGGTATTTTAAATGTACAATGACAACAACCTTATATTAAAATAGAAGGCCATATAGGGGTTCTTCAGATATAAGGCCAGATATAATTTTTCTGCGTTTACTCCTGGAAGATATGAAATAAATAATGGCAAAAAACAGTAAGTGTTGTGAAATCAATTCAAAAGGCCATGGTCTTGTATATCAGGTTATACAGAATCAAGAAAGGGCTAAAGATGTTGTTACTATAGCTACTATGGCAAACATAAATTTGTGCGGACAGACACTTGAAACTAGGTATGGTACAATCTGCGCATTATACTAAATCAATTTTTGATTTTGATCCAACATGAAATTCGCTTACAAAAAGTATTGGTAATTTGTAATTAATTAATCACGGTGTTTAACATACACAAATGACAAATATTTGCAAAACTTGAAAGTTAATGGAAATTAAATTAATCTGATGTAGCAATCAAGCCCACATTGATTACTTACCGGATGCTGGCAGCAGTTAAATAGTGAAAGAAATTACTATTATAACTAAATATTGGAATTACTCAATTTTTAACCCTTTAGACAAAAGCCACTAAGTTTTAAAGGGGATAATAAACCATGTTCTGTCAAAGAACTAATTTTTGATTATGACCATTTATGCCATAAGGCTGCTCTCAAATTGTTCCTACTGTAGATGAGAAGTGATTTCTGAGCTTGAAAAAACAGACTGTTCACCTATTGACATTGCCCAGTACACAGTGCCAAGGCTTCACAAGCTAACTAGCAGAGCATGGTCTCAAACAATGACAAATTGCCACCAGTTGTTTCCAAGCCTGAAATCACTTCACAGACTAATTTCACTACCAAACAATTCTAGACAAATTTCACAGGAGTGTAAACAAAATCAAGTTAGTTTTTGCCATGGAAGACAGAGCAACAGCTGATTTCAGACTGGATGGTCCACACAACAAACTACAGATAATTAAGTTGCCAACAGATGTCCCAGGAAGTGTCACATTTGGGTCAATAAAGTACTAAAGCAAAGACTAACTTCATGAAATGAGTTTGTGTCGATTTGAATCAGTCTCCTCTGACACATGGCCAATTCCTTTTGATGAATTTCAGTGGAGCAGGGAGAAGAGGCTAATCAAATGTTTGAAAGTGGGACAGACTACCTGGAGAGAACATTCCTCAAATGTTGTCAGGCCACCTCAAGCCCTGTTACACTTCAGTTACAAGATGTGCCCTGTAGTAATTCCTATTGGCACTGGCACCTGGCCCGGCACCTGTCAATTACATTGGGTGAAGGAGTTAGGACCCACCTCTTAAGTCAGAACGTCTGTGTGGGGGTAGTAATTGGAGACCTATGGGGCACTAGAAATGTGAAAAGTTGTCCTTGACATGTCTGGTGGGAAAAGAACCAAGAATAAAACCCCAAGAAACATTCTTGTTGACTGTTTCATAGTTTTTAGAAATATCAGATATTTCTGAACCTGCCAGCAACCTAGATACTGAATTTGTTAATGACCAAACTACAAAACAAGGCATTTCATTCATTAGTGACCACGCGTTGTTACACTCGGTGCTACGCAAACCCCTCGATTTTTTTGTTCTTGATTTAATAGCTCTGAGCATATAACTAGCCAAGAGTGACAACTTACTACCATGTTACAGTCTTAAGAACTGTATGGAGTTAATCAACTTCCTTTTCTTCCTGGAAATGGGTTACTGACTGCTTACACCATGTATCAGAATTACACAAAAATAAACAGATTTTAATTTTGCAATCTTGCAATGGAATGCACCCGGCAGCATGAAAAAAAAAAAAAAATAACAAAAAAGATAACAGCAAAATGTCCCAGTTCACCAAGCTAACCTCTGGGACTGTTTGTTTGACATTTAGTTGTGTAATTATAGAAATACTACTCGATAAGGGTGGCATTTTATCAGCCAGCAAGAAGCAGTAGGGAAAACACTTGAACATCATCAAAATAAATAGAAAGAAAGCTATAAAAATACAAGTAAAGACTGAACTGGCACAAGGAATCTATGAGGAACCTGAGGACTGGGGCCGACTTCAAAGGACCAGGTCTGTCTCTGGCAACGACGACAGAAAAAAACTGATTTAAATGAAAAAATCCAGGGGTGTATTTTCAAACAAAACGCAACCCACCCTGAAACCACTAAAACCAGCAATGATACAAATAGATGATGCTGGTTCGCATCTGTTTAAATAAACCAGCACAGGGTGTTGAATGGAATTTTGCTGATTAAAAAAACATTTACCACACCTTCAACCGAACATGATTGCCAATCGTAAATAATTCTCAATTCGTTGCAGATGCAATAAGCTTTTTCATTGTGTCCAGTACCTGAGGACTGTTGTCTATACAAAGTACAAAGTTAGGTGAACCTTGCAGATCGGCTTCGGTGGTTGGCAAACACCAAAGTTATTGCAGTTTGATATGAGTCATGAAAATTATTACACAATAGTGCCCCCAAAAACGTTACGCAGGTGTATTCTTTCAAATTTCAAGTATCATGAGACCCTAGTTTTTCCATTTTCAATAACAGAGGAATCAATTTTAGCAAACTCATAAAATTTCATTTTTTCTATTCTGTAAAAATTTTATGAAAATCCATTTTACTAATTCAAAATACGAAATATAAAAATGTGAAAATTGCCTTATTGTTTACGCTGAATTTTGGAACCAATATCTTGCAGCACACCATTTATTGCTTCTCAAAACCATAAAAAGATCTTCATCATTTTGGAACCAACATCTTGCAGCACACCATTTATTGCTTCTCAAAACCATAAAAAGATCTTCATCATTTTGGAACCAATATCTTGCAGCACACCATTTATTGCTTCTCAAAACCATGAAAAGATCTTCATCATTTTGTAACCAATATCTTGCAGCACACCATTTATTGCTTCTCAAAACCATAAAAAGATCTTCATCATCTTCAGAAAGAATGTACAAGTGACTTGCCTTCTGTAAAACAACCATCCATGGATTTGTGGCCAGAATATGTGAACTTAATGGATTCGGTTCTTAATTTTTGGTAATTAAAAAACAAAAATATTACAATTATGGCATCTGCGACTGAAGTAAGGACATTCCAATTGAAATCTCTAATTTCATGAAAGAAGTCAGATTCCATGAATTCCTTCCGTTATCTGTTGTCATGGAAATCTAGGATCTCTAAGTATCGTATACATGGTCGGATAATAGAAAAGAAGTGCTTATGGTAAGAGAATGGTGATCTTTTTTAAAATACCAAATAATACCACAACAGGTATCATTATAGTCAGCTACACCTGCCAAGAACTCCAATTACGCCAAAGTCAACCCTTCATACCATATCCAATTGTCGACAACTTGCTACAAAATCCACCTGTTTACAACGAAGTTAACTTGTACTGTTAACTTCGATACAGGACCAAAGTTCGTACAGACGAAGTAGGTATAAGAGGCCCTAATGACAAGCACACCTAGGGGAGTTCTACTTGCATAGAAGATGTAATACTGTTTAGATAAAAAGGTGTTTTTTCCCAACGAGTTTCCTTAAGAAAAGGTTCCTGTTCTGACAACATTCTCTCTGAAAGGGTGCCTTTTTGTTACAAAAGTTTCTACAAAAGGGTTCACTATGGAAATTCTTAACTCAACAAAAAGGTTCCCTTTCAAACTACACAAAATTACCGAAGGGATCTATTTTAAAACCTTATGCTGCAAAAGATGTTCTGATTTTAGACGACATGGCTGCGTTGAACTAGTTCAGGCTTAATTGGTTAAAAATTTGGAAGTCCAAATATGTATACAAACGGGTTCGTTTTTAAGAATAAACCTTAAACAATAGGTGGTCCTAGAACAAACTCGTATGAATGAATCACTTTTCATCCCAACAAATGACTCCCCTTTTCAAGTTTTAATTTTCCAGCTGCACCCCCAGTCAAAAATTCCGAGCAGAGTACCCCTCCTTAGGAATCAAGAGCAACGCGGAGCATTGAAATGCGTCCACGAATGCATCGCAAATGGTGTGCTTTTGGGGTTATTTATTTGTATCATAAAAACGGCCACTAGATGGCGCAAAAATGTACAATCCATCCAAAAATGGGCACATGCCAATTTCATAAAAATCTGTAAACGAACTTCAGAGAAACAAAGGAAAACAGAAAAAAACGAAATTGCCACTTGTGGGCACAGCGACTATTTGACCCGCCTGAAAGTCGACTGTTATCTTCATGTAAATTCACTTACTAAATTAAAGGTCTTGCAGTGGGTTTTGGAGGTACAGCTATAGGCGCAAAACAAAACAAAACTATCAGTAGGAGGCGTTACAGTAGTCAGTCGCCATCATCAAACGTCCTCTTTATACTGAAAGTATATACGCCAATGTTCAAAACCATCCCCAGAATGATTTGGTTGACAGAAAGTGGACGCCAAAAACAAGATTTGAAAACACCAAAAATAGCCACTAGGTGGCGCAAAATACCTCGATTCCATCCAAAAACAGGATGATAGCGTCATCTCACCAATACATGCCTTTATTCAAAATTTTATGAAAATCTGTTGAGTACCTTTGAAAATAAAGACTGGTAAATGTAAAAAACTAAAATTGCCACTAGGGAGCACACCAGTAGTCAAATCCGTCCGAAAGTTGTCGTCGTTCGTTGTCAGCATCACATAAATACACTTGCTAAATTAAGTAAAGATCCTGCAAACGGTTTAGGATATACAGCCATGAGCGCAAAAGAAACAAAACTGCCATTAAGAGGCGCCACAGAAGTCAAACTCGTCGGAAAATCATTGTCAACCGTCCTCTTTATAGTAAGCACACAACTGCCAACTTTCACAATCATCCTTTGAGTGGTTTGGTTGATAGAGAGTGGACGCAAAAACAGACTCGAAAACAGTAAAAATGGCCACTAGGTGGCGCAAACTACGTCAAATCCATCTGAAAATAGGAGGATAGTGTCATCTCGCTAATAGGTGCCCATATTCCAATTTTTATAAAAATCCATTCAGGACTTTTGAAGATACAGAGGTAAACGTAAAAAACTAAAATTGCCACTAGGGGGCACACCGGTAGTAGAATCCATCTGAAAGTTCGCTCATGCCGTCCCGTCTACAAAAGGAACACGTGTGTCAAATTTCATTGACGTATGTCAAAGGGTTTTGGAGATAGAGCAGTGGACGCCGGAAGCCTTACTGACGCCGGACGGACGGACGGAGATGACGGCATAATGCGTCCACAAATATGCGGGTGCATAAAAATGCAGTGATGGCAAACGGTAATTTGAAGAAAACACAACTACTGGGTGTGGGACGCAATAATTTCTGAGCGACTTCATTCCCAGATTAGCAATTACACATTCAGATAGGCCAGCACCTTTGACTCAAAGTCAACAAAGTTACAAATGAGGCAAAAGCTATACTGTCTTTGCTTAGTTCATACCATTCTGTACAATACCATCCTTCTCGTTGTGTCATGGCTCTAAAAGGTTCCATTTATTCATCTTTTACTTTAAATTCAAGTTAATTCAAGTCAAATCATTCTATATTAAAGAGGACTTTGCTGCACATTAGCCTTTTGGTTAAAGCATGTTAGCATTTTTGTAAATAAAGTCCATTGCTTTTCTTATTATTATTACTATTATTAATTATTGCTAACAGATTTTAATCTCCTACACCTAAAAATTAGTATTTTACACGTTACTTTTTTCAGTTTAGAATCTGATCAATAAACTATACCAAAACTGTATAGAAATGCAGTTTTTGTATAATTTTATCTATACTGACTGTATTAAAATAATTTTAATTAGTTGGTTGATGTTTATAACAATTCCATTTTTGTACTTCTAATCTTACGCATTTTATAACACGTGAAAAGATTGAATACTCACGACGTCTGTCACGACGACGTTTCTTTCGCACATTACACCATACAAGCAGGAAACAGACGAGGACTATGATGAAAACACTGATACTGACAGCAACGATGATCTTGACGATGTTCGACTGTTTTGCAACATCTTCCAGCTGATCCTAAAAACAAAAAAAATGAAATTTACCATTACAGAACACTTTTCTTCACTGGTAAATGCACGTTCTGAGAACAAGAGTCATAAGATGCCTCTACTGAGTGCGTCGTCATTTCCGTATGAATACCTCCCCATCCCAAATTGGTGATGCTGGACAGAAGCTTGACATACGGACAACAGAAATGATGGCAAAATGCACCCACATATGTATACATGGGCGACAGGCTAATTAATGAGCAGAGATGAGCAGTAGCAATGTACTTTAACCGAGATAATTACAATAAAAACCACAATTTACTCACCCTTGATGATATTTGACACCAGAAACGTGAACTTTTATAATGAAACAAATTTTTCAACACAAAATGTTCAATATCAACCATGCATTTGGGTACTTTTCAGCTAAAATGTTATTCGTTGAAGCCAGTAAAACTGTTGGCTGGTCATCCAAAAACGTATAGACCACCAAAGCACTAATTAGGCCGAGCATAAATTGCAAATTTCAAGTTTTAAAAAATCAAGTTAGCGATCAATGAACTACATTTGGTTCAAGGTTTTACCACGGGTAGTTAAGAATGCGATATAAAAAACTAAAATGAAGGGCTCCAGTTCAAAACATGAACCAAAACAATAGTTGTTACATAGAGCTCAAGCTTCTTAGGAAAAACTGTTGTTTCAGCCAAGGATGTATTGTTCTACTTCCATGGCCAAACAAAAATAATTTCAAAAACTTCATGCAGCAAGCTTTTAAATAAGCTGCTGCAAAAATCCCTCCAATTTCAGACAAAAATGATGACCAAAGTTGCTCTTTTTCATTTTTCAATGGCTTCTAACATTGTCAATGTCTTCCAATTTCTTGACGTTTCTGGAGGAAACAATGGAACAGAACTTGAACATAGAAGAAAAGCATTAATTTGGTGGTATACATCTTTCACAGAAAATAAAAATTCACTACTATCCTGCAAAATAGGTGACAGTAAACCTGCAAAATGAGCAAGAATAGATGACCTGATGCAGAGAAATGTCCCCCATTCACTTGCTGATTGAGCTAATTTCCAGGGAAACTAGGAAATGCAGCCCCCATTCAATTAGCTTATCTTGTAAGTAGAGAGCAGATCTTTAACTGTAGCCATTGGTAAACCCTTGTGTGCAGCTCCAGACTGACATTTAAATGTGAGATGTTTGAAAAAAACGCGCAGAGGGAGTCTCTTTCAAATGACGGGTGGGGGGGGGAGACATTCAGATGCAGGAAGTCCATACCACAGCCATACCCAGGCAATCTGGAAATGGGCACATGGAAAAGTAAGAAGTGCTGAAAAAAATACTCGCAATTTACCAACTGGAACTTAACAAAATATCTCATGCTAATGGATGTCTGCGAGGATACCAAACTTTTAAATACTAAATGACCAATCTCACTTTTGGCAATAAAGTTACAGGATTTTATTCTGAAACAAGCTTAGAAAATAAATTGTTCTGATACTGTTTTATCCAATGATGGCTGGGTATCTATAACATTCTGTGCACTACGTAATTTAGGCTACTTTATTTCAGATTTATTGAAAGTGGTTTTAAACCCCTGATTTCCATAACAAAAACCAATTCTTGATTGTGACTACTTACCGTTATGAAATTGCAATTCAGTAAATCAGCCTTGCGCTGATATGGAGGAAAACGTAATCTAAGTAAACCTGAGATTGACCCAGAAAAAAACAATTGAGATTGATGTCTACTGATAAATCATTCCATTTGCAATCCAATGTAACATTGAGAACAAGTTGGATTTGCTGATACTATTTTACTTCAGTTAATTCAGTTACTACTGAGCACAAATTGTGTTGGCCAATTCTGTAAAACCTTGATAACAACTCATTGATAACTCGCTCATTTTTTGCCCTCGCAGCCTCCACCACTGCACTACAGACAGAAAACCAAAATGTTTTACACACGAAATTGGTGCACTTTAAAACATTTGCTTGAAAAGAAATCACCATTGAAGCAAACACAAGCATGTACCAGTATGCAAACATGGGGCAATCCAGGACAAGCTAATGGAACAAGTCATTTAGAGCAACAGCAGCATTCCCAGTTACAAACATGGGGCAATCCAGGACAAGCTAATGGAACAAATCTTTTAGAGCAACAGCAGCATTCCCAGTCAATGCCTAGGAGGGGGGGGGAGGGTAATTCAGCTTTCAAAAATCCTCTCTGGTGAGCTAATTGGCTTTGGTACCATTGTCAACAGTAACAAAGGCTTTGGGGGTAGATGGGCTACAAAAGTAATTTAGTCTTGCTATTGTCTTGGGCAGGATTCTTGGCCATTAACTGGTAATTGTATTGGATACTTATTTTCATAGTTGCTGAGGTATTGTGTTGGTTAGGCCAAGGCTACTCATTATGTGAAATAACTAGAATCACCTTTGCTGGAGTAACCTACCACTGACTGAGTTATAACAGTTGAGACTTATAAAGTTGTTCTCTTCCTGCCATGTAAAATATCAGAAGGTACAGGCTGCACTAATACCATGCAATACAAAAGACAGTGATAAACCATCTACTGCCTCATGACACAAATGGCTGGAGGGTATGGAGTAAGTGAATGAGCCAGCAAATAGACAACTCTATTAATTGTACATAAATAGAGAAAGAGTGAAATATCAGAACTTGAACAGGTTACACAAACCCAGGGACAACTTTCAATAACAGGTAACAGCTCGAAGCTGTCACATAAAGTGATGTTACTCAAATAGTAAGAAATGCCAACAGCAAGTCTAAGACAAGGAGTTGATGTTTAGATGATGTCCAGCACAACTATGAACAGTGCTCGTAGACATTGCCAACCCTCTTCATGTAGCTAAAGTTTCATAAATTAAATAAATTATTTGAATTTCATGTAACTTATAGATGAAAGTCAATATCTCTGTAAAAATTGTTGAATGTCTTTTATTTCCAATAATGTAAAATGACAACTCTTTAAAACAGTTCCTAGATATGCATGGTAGAGAACAATTATACAAAATTAAAGCAACTGAAAGTTCCATTTGAGTTTAACAAACTATTAAATAAGATATATGAAGTTTCATTCAGAAGTTAGACAAATTTAACCTTTTGCAAAGGTCATTAAAACATCAATAGAGTATTTGTTGACAGCACAATGTTGAAACTTCTATATTCTTAACTAGGTAAACCGAGTTAAATCTACTGTTTATCTATAATGCTACCAGCAGGATCATTATAATTGTTTCAAACAGCTGACAGGCTATACTAAAATATCTTGCGATTTTCTCATTTTTCAAAGGGTTCATATAAACTATTGGGAATGTCCATTGTCATGGTAGCTATGGTAGAGAACTTGACAATAATAAAGCATGATTTTGGAGCAGCTCATAATGAACAAACGAGGAATTATAACTCCCCTAGTCTGTCACAAGCGTCCTATACTGACGAGATTTGATCACAGAAACTCGAGCTTTGGAGATATATCAAATTTAGCTGAATTACATTCACTCACAAACAGAGTAAGAGAAGCAAATAAAAAGGTGATGAACGTGACTTATATCATAATTTTCATTTTTCAAGGGCTTTGATTAACATAAAACATCAAAACAATTCAAGTTAACATTCACATCACATATCCGTCACCTGCACGGCAACGCCCCATCTGATCACAAGTTTGTTGACCTGCCTAATGAACCTTGAAAATGTATAGACGTAACACGCAATTTTTTCTACATTTATGCCCTTGCAAATTCGCATTCCATGTTGAACCATGTGAAAACCTAAAAAGGCTATTCATTCAAAATTTTCACTCGATTGTCACGACTGCAAGAAATAATTGAAATTGTTTAGAGAGGGATTAGCATACAACGGTACACCTCCACTCGTACATACTTTGGACACTAACCTGTTAAACACAACAAGGAACATGGCATGTTGCTTTATTGTACTAGTATAGATTGCTGTTCAGTCTTTTTTAGCCTGAATGGGCTTTAACTGGCTCAAGGTTAATGTAAATTTATCAAAAGTGGTCTCTGTTCAATGCCAGCACTATAGCTAGGTTCAACAAACAGGGATACAAAACCTTCTCTGTGGACACAAACAACCCTTCATTCACTTGTGATAACAATGGCATGTCATAAACTGGGGGCAGTAAAAATTGTCTAGACCAGATGGGCATTGAGAATGGAAGACGCCCTGCTGTGCAGCAAACATAAGATAATGATGACATCATTAATCTATCTTTGACTGACACTTCCAGATCCAAATTGATTTCAACAATTGCCTACAGAAGCTCAGACAGTGTCCATGTACCCTTTGCTGCTCCAAAGGTTACCCCGAATAAAAGGAAACCCATAACATGTTCAAGTTGACTGCACCCAATTTTCGACTAAACGGTCATTGAATTTGCATTAACAAATATTGTTTGTACTTGAGAAGAGCCAAAACACACTCCAACACAGACCACATTTACAAGTTTTATCAATGAAATCAGAACTTCATTCAAATACCACACAACCACAATAAAAGGGTGATCAAATTTTCTATCTCTCCCATCAGGGATTTTCTTACCTAACATGGTGTGCCGATTTGGCCACCCACAAAAATCAGGATGTAACCATACAATGCACTGTTGAATAGGCAACATGCAATCATTCAGTATTAACATTACTCAATAGCCGGAAGAAAATTGGCATAACTAGGTATCCAACACCAATTCCAAAAATGACAGTTGCTAATATTGGAGTGCAACTTGACAGCAATCACTTGAGATTGTAATCAAACTTACAGGATCAGAGTTCACAGTAGTACAATGATTGAGCAGGGAAAATCGAGATGTTAAAACTCTAAAACTTAAATGTTTGGTTCAAATAGGATAAAATTCCACAATTGCAGGTAAATAAATGACAAAATGACTTATGATTTTGGAAGGGCTTCTAACACTGTTGTGAATATCTAGAATTGTCTGACATTATGGCTGTATGACAGAATGTGAACATGGGATATCGCACATAACATGAGAGAAAATGAAAAATAAAACTTCACCTGTGTGCCAGGTTGTGTCGTAAATTTGTCAGATAATTGTTGATGCTTAGCAAGTAAAAGTTACACAACATATGAAATATCAGAACTTGAACTACAGAGATCCTGGTTTTTCACAATAACGGAAAACAGACAGAATTTACAGAATCTATCTTTCACTAAATTAAACGTTTCCAATGAAATTCACCAGTAGAATTCCATAACTTCAATATTTTTTTTGATTACCGAGATCTTAAAACTGATATAATCCAGCACTCGATTTGGGGACCGTAGGTCACGAATGCAACTTCAGATTGGGTTTGGCAACCTGGGAAAAATTCCAAGTCGCCATAAAACTCAAAGTTAGACAATAATTTCCTCTAAATTCATTTCAAAGTTCGTGTTGACTTCCAAACTTTAAATTACTAAAAGTTTTCCTATATTTATTACCTTTGATTCGTAATTGTTCCCTTTAAATCATTTGCCACCACGTTTTAATTACAACAGGTAGTAAACAGAAAGAAGTATGAAGTGTTCAACAAAAAAAGGGCAAGATCGGCAAAATTCACGCCTCCAGCTCATGTGGTCGCCTACGTTCCATGGTCGTTCGGGAGTAATTGGAGGAATTGAGTTCGAGAATGAATGCACGCCTACCTTTGGGCATTTACTGGGGATATTGGAGCGCAATAGAATAGGTGGCGTCACAGCCGGTCGTCCCCCTTTTTTGGTCGACGAACTTTTCACGCCGGATAGGAGAAACCTCAGAATTTATTTCGGTGTCCGATATCTTCATGTTTGGAGACCTCAGTTTTTGTTTGGCAACCTGGGATTTTTGCCAGGTAACCAAATGTGATATGACATTTATCTAAGCGTCGAGCTGGCCTTAAACTGATCCACAATAGTTTTGCAGGGACGTGATCACGTAGTTGCTCTTTTTTTCTTTCTAAAGGTTGTGCTGTTCTTTTCCTTGTTTTGATGAACAATAAGTATGCCGTGCAGCAGGATATCTGGTGCTGTTCCATAATTCAGAGGAAAAAGTAAGGCGAATCCGAGATCACTTTTGGTGTTTTATTTCGCTGAATATGAAACGGAATTTGCTTATCTACCAAACAGAAAAAAACCTAGAATTTTATGTTTGCTAAAACATAATTCTCTGATTTTGAAAATAGAATATTAGCGTCTCTAAAACTAACGCCAGATAAATCAGCAGTTAGCTGAAAAAAACACTACTTACACCCCTCAAGTATTTCACATTTCCTATGTCTCTTTTCATTCATACCAAGGTCCTTCGGCAATACAAAGGCGCTCAGACCAATAAGTATTTAATTACTAATTAATTACGTATAGATTCACAGTAACTCCTACAGGTGTGAACATTCCCTTAGTGAAATAAGGACAAACTGAAATGTCAATGGCGGTTAGGAAACAATAGATCTGACAATATTCATCAATATTTACTATATACTCACACGTCTTTGGATCACAGATAGACAGCGATAGTGGAAATAGGTGGGCCATTGGAGTTACTAGATCTTCGCCAACTTAAGAATCAATAGCATAAAAAAGGGACAAGAATGAATCATAAACCTATTGGACCATCCAAGCCAAACTAGTGCGGTGAACCATTCACTCAGCTCAGGGCAAAAGGCAAACTGCATTCTGTTGTATTATATATGGGTTTGGTGATTTAACCACATAAAAGTGATACGAGGCGTTTTAATGTGCCGATATGCGGGTTAAGACTATCCATTGTAGTAACTCCCTGGATTTGGATATTTCTTTAACTCCAGTATCCAGACCTTTGCCCTTTCAGAACATAACTGGATCAAACTAAAAAGCTGTTTTCAATTTTTAATAGTATGCAGTATCTGAAGAGCATTGACGTAAACTGCGAAGATGAACCTTACAGATCGGCTTCAGTGGTTTAAGCGGGCACTGAAGTTGTGTCACACTTTGATGCACGAGTCATCGAGTTAATCAAAAAATGGTGCTCCAAAACGTTGTGCTGGAGTATTTTTTAATTATGAGTATCATATACGTGGTTGGATGATAAATAAAATGAAGAGCTCATTGTGTTAGAATGAAGGATATTTGAAAAAAATACAATGAAATTATATATCACAGCAACATTGCATAAATTAACCATTCAAAACTGAAGTCTATATCTTCTGAAGTGACCTACATTTGGCGCTGTTTTGCTGTCAATGACGAGTTCTTAACCGAAGTTCTTTAGGATTTGAAAACACTACCGCGTTCATCCGGTCTTGAAGTGTTGTCAAATGAGCTGGTTACTACAATCGTACACTAAGTCACTGATGGTTTTGATGTTCTGATTGCCAACGGAAATAGATTCGGCTATCGCAACTATCACTAAAGGGCAAAAGAGAAGTAGGGGTACAGCATTCTGCATTCTTCTACGAAATTTTTCATATTCTTTGCGACTACCATACCATATCAAATTGCCACTGCTGAGTGGTGGGATATACAAACGATAGATACAAATGTGTCTAACATCTCAAAATGTATTTTGAATGAGAGAAATTAAAAGTTCTTCCTAACCAAGGCCAATCTTCATACAACAGAATTAGAAATTGGGTCAATCAAAAAAAGTTACGTGTAGAACGTTTTTCAGGACTATTTGAAAAGTCGTGAGTAAAGCAAAGATTGTGCCCATTCCAATATAGTTATCATATTTCATTCACATCCGCGACTAAGATCATTAACCTCAAACATTTGTATGTATGTGAAAACAAAGGAGCTCCTGTGGGAAAACTGAAAATAAACTAAGCAGGAATTAGTAAATGAACAACATTAGTGAAATGGAATAGAGCTATGCATCACATTCACAAACAAGCCACTAGCAAGTCTAAGTGAAGAAAAACACTGAACGGAGTTGTTTAGAGGTTAATTAAAGATTTGACATGTTAATCTGTTTAACTACACTGTTACAGTTTGCTGGTGCAACATAGAAAACTCCTTTGACTCACTAGTTATTAGAATATTTCATAGTAATATGAACAAGACAATGTGACGTACCGGTAAAAAATGAAAACGCTCTGAGAAGCGACACTTGGTGAAATCAAATAAAAATTGACAGGTGAGGTCAATGACAAAACCAGTGTACAATAGTCCGTGGTGATATCTATTCACATACCAAATTTGAAAAGTTTCGGTCAAATTATCGCAGACATGTGAAAAATGGTCGTCACAGCACCATTTTGCTCAAGAACAAAAGTCTTCAGGCTATTGACTTAGTAAGCACTATACTTAAATTTCATGTGGATCAGACGAAAAATGCGATCTCTTGCTCAAATATGATAGGCTATCAAAGTACAGCTATAACTAACTAGTCAACAAAAGAGCAGCCATCTGAGCAGTAAATCCCGAATATCGCGACAACAGAAAGTCGTAGCAAGAAATGAGTTTCACAATGCTGACACCTCTTGGAATGATCTATCCACATACCAAATTTCATACAGATCTGTCACGGGACGCCGAAGATACGGCACAAAAAGTCAGTGAATTTTAGACCAGTCCTTGGCAAATCTTGAATAACTTGAGAACGGTAAAACCTAAAGAAAAACAAATGAATCAACTGGGATAGCCATTGGAATGATCTATCCACAGAAAAATCTCCCTGAAACAGTGGAGCTATAGCGCCGCAAACCAAAAAAGGGAAAAATGGCTGCCACGGCACCATCTTGCGCCTGATTTTAACTAAAAACAATAGGCTTAGAGTCATTCTTGAGACACATGTTGTATGTGAATTTCAAGTAGATCTGACAAGAATTGAGACCTGTAGCGTGCAAACAAAGAACTTAAGAAACGAACAGAAAAGCTAATTTTATGACAAATCAACATACTCGGAGAAATTTCATTTCACCAAGTAATTAAAGGGACAGTATACGTGAGAAAAGTAATTTCAGGAAATAAGCGTCAGGCAAGAAATCGAATACACTCACTATGCTCTAGCACGCCAATGTTCTACCACCGAGCCCAATCTCGGGCATTAAATAGCAGAGTATTTTAAGGACATTTAGAGACACTGGCCTCGATTACAGCTAATGCTTAGCAGACAATGCTGAGAAATGCAGAATTTTAATAAATCACACAAATCCAATGGAATTTGCTATTTTACAGCTTTTGTCATTTAGCTAATAACTCTTAAAGTCCATCCCATTAAACAATAATAACTTGTTTTTGGCTACACAAGCAATATGAATCTATAACTTTGCCCGTCTCAACACCGATTCACAATCACTAGCCATGAACGGCAGCTGATTCAATACTGAAGCAGATTGCAATTCTCTTTGTGAAATAAATTTTTAAAACTGAATCGACACCCAACAAACTGATCAGGATGCATGCAGTTGTTGCTACATTTCTAACTTTGGGAAGCGGCAGTATTGCCACGCAGCGCAGACAAGCTAGCAAAAAATTACTGATCAATGAATGACAGTGAAAATTAAACTGATACTGCTGAAAAGGTCTTTAGCAAAAATTGGTGATCTGGCTAGGGGTTTTATTACAGAAATAATTAGCCAGTCAGTTACCAAATACTGTTGTAACAACACTGAACTTTATGTGCACAAGTTAAACATGTGTTACCAGATGTGACTTACAGCTTAGGTAAATACAGGAGGGCAACGCTCCATCAAACAATGAACTATTAGTGTGAGGAAAACCAGGCGTGCGTGCCTTCCGTAGCAGCGAGGGTCTGACGAAAACACAAGACTTTGCAAGATATCGTCATGTGTTACAAGCGAGGCACATGATCATACCAGCTTCTTAGTGAGACTTGCAATTACGAAACTCCACCAAGGATTCCCACCGCAGTTCATAGACACATCCAAAACAATGGCCCCTACAGGCACCAGCATTAAACACCTACAGGTCATGTTACAGAGTAAAATAAAATTACTTTTTACATAACAGGCTATGTCACAAACTTGGTTTCCTCATCAGATATATGCAAATCATATGGTGCTGGTAGCAATACCAGTTGTGCTTAGCTTCCTCGTTAGAAACATATGCAAATGCTTTGGTACCCTGGCTGAGAACACCATTGATGTTTCACTTCTGGTTTAGTGCAATGGAGGAGCTTCCACTTTCAGTGACATTCGACAGACTCAAAATCAAAATTTCTGTTATTATAGCTGTTACAAATTGTTTGCATATTTCATGTTCATTAATACAGCTGACCAGTTTCTGAATTCTATCAGCCCAGTATGTTGTCCAATACATTTATCATATTCAGAATGCTATTGCAGTCCAATACATTTATCATATTCAGAATGCTATTGCAGTCCAATACATTTATCATATTCAGAATGCTATTGCAGTCCAATACATTTATCATATTCAGAATGCTATTGCAGTCCAATACATTTATCATATTCAGAATGCTATTGCAGTTCAATGCAAGCAATAAATACGGTAACAATGTTCATGACACAAATTGACGACAACGATTGTCAGAAATGTTCTGTAGAAAGAACAATGTTGTTCTGCAGATGGTTTAAAGGGAAAATTCATGATTAAGCATATTTTCCTTCCTGCCACTGGAACAAAATAATACTACATAAAAATTGAATAAAAGTAACGGTTGAAAAACCTGTAGCATAAATTGGTAGCCGTTTATTGCAAGACATTTATATCAAGACTTATGAAAATTCACATTTTGAACTCGACAAAGTTGACTTACAATAACAACAGACATGATACAAAGATTGAAATGAAAAGCGAGGTACTATCACCATGCTAGATAAAAAATGTTAACCAGTATCATGAATTTACTTGAAAGTATTTCACATAGCACACCAAGGTATTAAGTAAACAGAGGTGTCATAAGTCTGGTCATAGACATATAGAAGTACACGAAAAGAGTAGATAATCCCAGGTTAAACAGTCCCATGCAGTCATCAAAATATGTGTGCTACAGACCCATGCCAATCATTTAAAGTCGATTATAGCGCTCAGATTTTGTGTGTGTGTGTGTGTGTGCGTGTGTGCGTGTGTGTGCGTGTGTGTGTGGTTGCATGCATGACTTTTGGACTATCTGCAAACTACGACTTTTCTGTATTATATCTTCGTAGCTCTTAAATTCGGTGTTGGAGCACCTGCCTGTACTCTCCAAGCGTGAATGTCACATAAAAAGTTCTATACAAAACATTGGACTGTGCGAGACAGCATCTAAAACGAGAAGACTTCACAACACCAGAAGTTGTTCTGGCAGAGACGAGAGGCACATCAAAGAAACACGAACAACAAAGAACACACAGCAAGTGATTTAATTAAGATTTTTTTACATTTCAACAATTACATGTTTTTCTCTTTCATTCCTAGTGCGAAACAGAGCAATCGGTCTTTCAGAAATGTATTGTGCGTGGGATAGACTTCTAGAACCAACCAATTGGACAGCAAAATACAAATGTTGCACTTTTTTACATCATCACAAATCATGCCAATTCTCAACGTTGCCTGTGCCGGAGAGTCACTAAAATCCAATTAAATACACTTGAAACGCTCTGCCACTTATTGAGTGGGAGTTAGTCCTACCAGCAGAGTGTTTGAATGTAACCACCAGGTTCCAGTTTCCATTGTGTACCACAATTTGTCACAGACCACATTATGAATGCTGGCCTCACAAGCACACTTCGCTTCCAACTTTTGAAGCTTGAAGCAAAACCAAGAAGTAAAAAGCTTTTCAAAGGTACAAACTCAGCTTCTTAAAACCCGTGTTCCACACAAGGGAAATTTTTACCGACACACCCCAAAACAGAGGAGTTGTGGTGCAAGTAAAGCCATATTAGCTTACATGCTCAATTCAAACCCTGAGGCACACAATTTTCTACATCAACGACTTGCACAGCTTCTTATTGGTGTTTTACACATAAATACAGCCAGGTAACATAAGATGATAATGAATGATCTTTGAAATTAGACATTTTCATGCTTTGCTGTTCCCTGTAGTTTATTTATGGGGGGAAAATGACTACGCATAACATGAAATTTGGCGAGAGTTCAGTAATCTTAGTGTCCCGCTAGAAAAGCATGATCTCTCAAGATATCGCTGTGTATTTTCAGTGAGAACATGCGATTTGGACAGATTTTTCTCACCGCACTAGACAGTTATTGAACTATACCTGCTAGGGCCTCAGAGCTACTAGTAAAGCAGTATGATGACATGCAGAATAAATGTCAAGGGTGACCACAGAGGTTATGTAATGGCAAATAAATCAGGATGAAACCATATGAAATTGTCATCAAAATTCCCTAACCTTTGTTATGAAAATAACTTCAGTTTAAAATTTCAGTTTTGCTATAAACTCAGCACCCTGTTGAGACCACTGACGATATTAATTTCAGATTACCTATGTAATACTAGAGAGAGGTAAGTTTGGGTAGAAAAAATAGGATTAAGAGGAAAGTTGTATACCACACTTATTCAAATCTGTAGGGGTGCTATTATTGTTTAAATAAAAGACCCTGGTTTTCCGTTATTAAAAACAGAGAGATCTGTTTTAGCAAACATATAATTCCATTTGTTTCCATTGTAAATTATCTAACACTATTTTAATATTATATCAAAGTGATAAATAGCATAAAAATGATGTGTGAATTGTCTTAAATTTCTGCTAAATCATGCCACACATTCATTATGCCAACAACTTACTGCTCACCATGTGTACTGTTTCTCAAAACCGAAAAAAGAGCAAAGCCACCTTCCAAAAAATGAACAACTACTCAAACACAGCTGCTGCAAAATGATCATCCATTACTTGTTGCACTAATATGTCAAATTTTTGGTTAATATTTTCAATTTTTAATAATAAAAAAAAAAACAAAAATCAAAAGATTAGAATAATGGAATCTACTACTGAATACCGAAATTTTGTTTGAAATCTCAAGTTCTGCGAATGAAGTCAGATTCCATGAATTCCGTCCATTTTCCGTTAACACGCAAAACCAAGGTCTCTACAAAACCTAGTATTAGCTGTCGTAATGTTCATCAACAGCGTGATTCCAGAGTAATACCCCCTACTCTACGCCCAATAACAACAGAATTCAAGTATTAAACCCTTCACAATATGGTCATCAATGTTTTAATTCAGTTACCAACAATTATGGTACATGGTATTATAAGTATTTCTCCTTCAACTTGTGTACTTCTAGTCAAGAAATAAACGCAAAAATTATAAATGTTGTGTGGCGTCATCAGTGGATCCGGTTTCAGCTGTTGTGTTGTTCTGCCGTTGTCTCAAAAACTGAGTTCGACTGACTATTACGAATAGTTGTAAGTGTGAAGGAAGCAGTAATAGCAATAGGACAGACAACATTTCTGTTTTTGCATTTCCAAAAGACCCCAGTGACAAAGGTTTGTGTGTCGCACACGGGTATGGCAGTGCACAGTGGAGCAAGCGATCAATTCAGTTGCCACGTTGTGCTCAGCCCATTTTGAAGAATAATGCGTCAATCCGTCGCAGAAACGTGTAAGTTAATTTGAAAGAAAAAATTGTGTTGTGCCATTGCTGGGAGCATAGTTGTCAGGCACATACTGAGTATAAGCCTCCACATCAAATTGTGACTTAGATAATGAATGTGATTGCAGAAAGTTTTCATCAGTCTACGCTTGCTCAAGATTTTCTTGGAATGCATGCTATCCACATATATGTCAATGCCCAATAGTAGAAAATGAGACGTAGATGCCACACAAATAGTTTGAGGTCACGACTGCAGCCAGCACAGAGGCTAGAGTCGAAAACTATATCGAAATAATTGACAAATCACAATGGTACAAAGCTTTCACAATTTTGGAACAGACAAGGCAGAAGCCAGTATCATTTACCATAAATAAAATCCAGGTAGTATCACAATAATTAGATATGATCATTCCTGACAAACGCACACGGCATTTGAAGAAATGAAATCAGTGTCCCTCGGCTTTGACAGTCACACAGTAAAATCTTCAGTTAGATCTACAGTTCAAGACGCATGCATTACCTGACACTGAAGCGGTTAGAAACTTATGTCATGATACAATAAAAGGCCACTCTGAAATCAGAATTATCCGCATACTGAGTAGGCATCCACTCGGCTTCAATCGCCGAAAACGTCGGTGCGGGAGGCTGGGGGACTTTGTACAGCCTCAAACACGCAGTCTGCCAATATGGTGAGGTCTAACTCATAGAGGTCTCTTTTACCTATGACATGAGTGTCGTATTCACACCCGTTTCCATACCATAACGTTTTCCACTGATGACATCACGTGGCAAGAAACCAAAAAATCATCAATTTTTCTTTAAAATTCAAAATTCCTCAATTATTTCTCAAAACAAGTGCTAGTTTAGTTAAATTTTGTGTTATAAAATTATTATACACAGTTCAAAACCTCTAAAAGTGCAAAGATCCATTGTAGGAACGCAAAAGGGATCTTTTGAACTAGGCTACTTACCACTATAAAATTAGCCTTGACATGTTTTGTACCTTGGAAAGATTTCAAAGGTTTGCAAAGAATAGTTAAGTTATTCCTTAGGATCATGCTCAGTGCATACAGACACGGCATGACAAGCCAACTTTTAGAGCAAGGTCTCAAGCATAAGCGAACTGTCAGGCCTTCCAAAATCATGAAATCACCTCCTACGCGACTAAGGAACCATGTGATGGTGGTCTAAATCAATAGTTGTTTTTTTGTGATGGAAGGTGTGCTTGTAGCGTCTTTCAACTCAACTCTGCCACATCGCCAGCATAATGAAGGGAGCAAAAAATAACAGAATCGACTACTAGGCATAAGCAATTGAATGAATACACACGGGTATTTTTTTCTCGTAACTGAGGAGATAAATACAGCAGAATCACCAGAAAATAAGACTACAGGCACTTCACAGACTGAAAATAAAAATTCCACCACTGTGAGACAGATAAGGAGAGTAAAACTGATTTACCGTAACCAGACAAATAGTCACCACTGACCAATCACGGAACTCAAAGCATTTGATATTTCAAATGAAACTAAACCTCAGCACACATTAGCAAAACCAGTGATCCTCAAAAAATTTAGGCAACACGTAGCTCCTCGGTTGGCCGGTTAGGGGCTACAATACTTCCCATCGCTTTCTGTACGAATTTCGTCCCGTGTATTTTAAACAGGCGGTAGGCCAAATCCGGCCAACGATTAAGAGTTTTCACCTCGTGAAAAGTACATTCTAGACTCAAAACTATCACTTAAAAATGAGCTTACTTTCTTCAGTGATCCTTTCTGCTTTTACACATATCTTCAATGAAACCTATCTACTAGAATTAAGGTGACTTTGGAGAAGAATTCCAACTCCACTTTTTGGTCACCGTTAACTTTTTCACCGCGCGCGCAATGACCACAAAATATTTCAACTGAGTCACGTGAGTTAGGCTAAGGCTGGCGCGTGACACTTAAAAAATAGCATGGGAAGATGTCAGGTGGAATTTGCGAGCTTTGTGTCCCTTGGACTTTTTGTTCATTATCAGGTGTGATTTCTCATAACTTCCTCAAATTGGCACCCGGTGAGAAAAACTCAAGCGAACATCGACAGATTTTCATGGATATGTTAAAGTTATGTTGACTAAATTGTATTCAGAGTCATGGTATGTGTTAATAATAACTCCATGTGCATTTATGCATGTTTCATTTGATTTTATTTGATGTATCTTGAAATGCGTAAGTTTTTATGGGGATGTACTATCACCCCTGTATGACAGCGGCATCCAGGGCGATGTAGGCCCAATTGCCTACAAAAAATTAAGCTAAGGAAAACAACTCACCAACTGAATAGTATAGACTGTATAAACTGTCCCTCCTAAACTCAACACAGATGAAACGTTAAAGTTGGCTTTTAACAGATTTTTATAATCCAGTGAATGTGGGAAACTCCAGTTGACTTTAGTGGTTACGTCGTTTGTTGTACCCAGAGTTCTTGTAACATTGATCCGTCCCTGAAAAGAAATAAACGTTTGAATGTCCCATATGTGCCACCATAGTTTTTTAAACGGGCCGAGTGCTACACGCATCAATTAAAACTGTGAATAAAAGTTAAATCCAAAGAGCTGACGATCAAAACAAGGTACTTACCTTAACATTTTGTCGAACATGAATCTCAATTTCATTAGAAGTAGCTCCCAATGCCTTGCGATCCTTTTCAGCAAGATTTTCATATTTGAGTAAGTTGCGCAGCCTTTCACATTTTTCCGACCCAGCGTGGGAAAAGCAGACGAGAAATTTTACTAAGATGATTGAAATAAAAATCCTCTTCGTAAGAATTCGCGTCATTTTCGATGACACAATCACACAAACTTCCTTAACACATGCTGACTACTTAATAACCCATTTCGGCGATGAAATCTCATGTACTGATCCACAAGTCTTGTAGCAAAATGCCACCACCATCTATCCACTGACACATTCTACGACAAATATGGCTTTTTACTCACTAGACTATCCTCCCACTGCACGAAATGTCAAGTTTCCGGTAAATGAAAAGTAAATATTTTTCACAAAAACTCATCAGTTTTAAACGTTTTTTTGCTGCATTTTCCGAGATTAGGTATTATTTGGAAAGCATAATAATATTCTATGACGAAACTGTCCGGCGAGTATTTAATTTGATAATTATTTCAGAGGGAGTACCGCTATTAAACTAAACGGGTTAAATCAGTCAATAGCGTGGTACAGTCGGCCGAACATGTCTGGTTCATAGCGAGCTTACGGTGAGTAAATGCGATCCAAGTTGCTACTTCTTTCCAAATTTCGTTATTTAAGTATTATAATGACCTTTGGTGGGTATAGGTGTTAACTTCGTCAGCATTTCCACCATTTGATGGCTGCATGGCTTGAATACACCAACATTGACTAGGTTGCTGTGGTCTGCTATTGTAATGTGGCACGACATGGACACAAAGTGCCTTGATGTCGTTTTTTTTCTGAACTACGACTTTTTGTAGGTTTGAAACTTAAAGATATGTTTCTGGTGAGGTTCATAGTTTTCCTGTCACCACTTTGGCTTCTTGATGTCTGTGATGCTGTGGGACATGTGACGCTGTACAGAAGTCTTCCTGATGAATCTAGAACCCCTGTAAAGTTCAACATCAGATCCACCTTCCAGGTATGTTACTCATAATTTCAAAATCTTTCTGCATTCAAATTAAAAACACTCAGTGATTTTTTTGTGTTCTTTGCGATTTAAACATCTGAAGTGCATGTAAGAAGATGTTTAATGATTCACGAAGGGCTTTCATGCCATCAAACTTATAACCAAAACAAGAAAATCGCTAAATGTGCTGATCAAAAATATTCAAGAAAATTTTATCGCCATGATAGCAATTGGTTTTTATCGACAGAAGGGCTGTGCAAAATAAACAGCAATTGATATAAAACTGAACAGGCTGACAACCCCTGCCAGACTTGAAAGCTTTTTGACACTCTTTTCCTTGTGGGTGGCCTGGATGAAATTACTTTCTGTCATAACCTGCTTCAGAATTTGCAAAATTCAGTTCATAAATAAAGAGCAAATGATCGTTGTCAAACTCGACCAGTTTAAGTGAGAGAAATGACCTGTGTGGACTTGTACATATGAAGTTTATAGTAGAAATAACATGTCTCAAAATTCTGAATAATGTAGAATTTGCATTTCCCATGCACTGTTATCTGTGGGTAGGTGTCTGTTAGGTTTCTCTAACTCGTTTGCAGTGTGTTTTCAAATTTCTATGTCGAAATCTCTAGTCTTTCGAGTCTTAAGTTAAGGGTTTTGTGCATTGTATTTAACTCAACTTTTATCTCAAATTACCCTTTAAGTACCTCCAGTATCAGGTCCTGGTTCAGTTTATTGTAGCCTAAAACACTGGGACTGTGAAACAGGGTCACCCAGCTGATTTCCTAACGAAATATTTACTTTACCCTCCAACATGGAAAAAGGTCTGTTGTTTTAAGGTCATGTTACCACTCGAAGAGGGTTGAACATGTGACATTTTTTACCTGTAGATATACAATTACCGTTGCGCTTAACCTAATCAACAATGCTTCAGAGCTGAACTTCCAGCTCAATAAAAACTATTGGATTGCCCAGCCATAGCAATCAATTATTGCATATTTGATCCAAGGAAAACTATAGGTCTTAGGCATTAATGTACCATTGGCTCTATTTACTGTTTGGTTGCTGTAAGCCAGCTATTTGTTCTAAATTAAGCTATAGTAGCTTAGCTTCGTGCACTAAGCCGCAGCCGCATGGAAAATTATTATCTTTGCAGATTTACACCAGTTCAATGGAGGAGAAAGAATCATATCCTAGAACATACACTTAGCCTCCCTTTCTGTGTACATTTGGTTCATTCCATTGCAACGTCAGTGGTTTTTGAAGAAAGAACATTTGAACACCAGTGAATAGTGTTGACTACTACAGAATGAACTGTGTTTTTGTTTGTCTTTCTTATTTGTCCAGTTCGCTAACTTCGGTTATGGCTGTTATTTTTATGGAAATTTTTATCGCACAAGTTTGATTTAGTGTCCCGACTGGTGAAGTAGATTTTGTGTACACAGACGCATTGATGTGGACAGAGTGGATGCATTTGAAAAGAGCTTTGAACTGATCTACCCCCACTGTGGTTAGATAAAGTGATAGGGAAATTAGGTGATTGGAGCCAACAGTCTAAAAATGCTGGGTAATTGTGCTTTCGATCTCCTAATTGTGACTTGTGGAGCCAGCCTAGTGATTATCTAATGCAAATATCTTGGTGTAGAACTGCTTCGTTCTGAATTCCACGTACAGTGTATTTTCCTCGAATTTGAACAAAAAGAATGGCTAAAATTTTTATTTTTTTATTTTTCGAACACTTACTTTATTGCCAAAAATGATCAAAATTTCATCTTGTGTTTGTTGACGACAGCCACACTGTATAAAGTTTTCAAATTGTCAAATAAAAATGTCTTCTTGTTCACTAGTGTAGAATATTTTGGTAAAATAAAATTTTGCTGTTTCACTGTACTGCGTTCTAATTTGAAGAAACTACCATATACCTACAGCTGATTTGATCATGAAGCCAGTACATTAAGAACTCCTCTGGTAAGGAAAATGTGGTCAGTCACCTATTCATTATGGCATTTGCCAACACCTGCGTGGATGACTACTCAATTTTCTCCCATGGTTATTTTTGAACTCTAACTAGCTTTTCATGAATTTTAGATGTGATAAAAAGAAAGGTGTGTTGACAGGCAGATCTGCAGCCGTAGTGTTGATGCGAGTGAGACCACAGTGCAGTGAATGAAAAAGTCTTGTTTGATTACTAATGTTATTTTAGAAGTGAAGGTATTGAATCAAGAACACTTACTTGCCAATTTAATTTCCATTGTTGTCAATTTTTATCACGTAAGATCCAGGACCAGGGGTTCAATTACTATACTCAAAATTTGACTTGAAAATTGACCGATTGCATTGCATGCTTTAAGTAAACTTATAAATTTGTACTGGAACCGTCAATGTGATGGGTTTAATTTTGAGTCTGAGTAGAGTTTGAGCTCAAAATTTAGACTCTGGCCAAGTTTCCTTTGCTGCCAAATAATTGTTGAGGCGGACATGATTCTGATAACACCGGTTATTTGAAATGAAATTCTGCTATCAAACCTTCCATGAAAGACAATGGTATTCATGTTAGCTGTGGTGTGCTCATGGTTCACACCAGTGACACTTTAGGTATATTTCCCATAATCAGAGTATTGCCATGAAGAGCCAACACAAACTGAATCTTGCCAACTGTAAAGGGTACACAACAAGCTCTCTGATAGGGCTTAAACACTGTCTTATGCAACATGTGTTTGCTGGTGTTTACAAACATTTTAGTTTTCCAGTTGCTGTGTTGTTTAACTGTCAGCAAGGACTCTGAGGGAAGCCTCATCAGTGGTGATGGTTCACCAGTTTGTTTTACTACAGAAGTGGTTTTGCTGGTGGGGAAATTTGTGGCAGTGTGGGATGGGTACCATATTTAAGTGAGTGACAGACAGCTGGTCCTTGAATATAATATTTACTATTGTTGAATGTGGAGAGCCCTCTATTGGTGTATTTATGCTGATCTAGATTCCATGTTTTCAGTGCTGCTTTTGCCATCATTAGCAATGTTGCTACAGCAACTCCAAGATAGTTATATCACAGAATACTAATTGACACATCAATAAAGTAAGCTGTTTATTTGTTGTCTAATGACATGTTAATTGAGAAAATCAGAATTATTGAGTGGCTAATTGACTCAAACCGTGACAGTGAAGAACGCCATCTTCACGAAACGTTGATTGGATATTTTTGGCGTTGCATCGTCTGAAAAGTTGCTGGTAAATGAGGATTGACTTTGGTATAAATATTTCCAACAACGCAAGGTTTATGTCTAAATAGTGAAAGAAGTCTTATGGAGCGAAATTGCTGTCGAAACTTGATATGAGCATTAAGCATGTCCTTTACAGCTTGCAAAATCAGCTTGCAAACTTCTACTCATTCAGTATAGTTTTGTATTTTGGTATATCAAGTTCGATGTTATTGTCTGTTCATTGAGAAACGGTCATTATAACCCTGATTCTCTTATGAAAATATCTATGTCCATGCGTAGTGTCAAAAAATAGTTCAGTTGTACGTAAAGGGCCACAGCCTGTCATCCTAAGTAACTCCTTTCTTTGACCATTTGTTGATACTGTGACACCAAAGTATATAAAAACAGATCAATATTCAGAGTATGTGTTTCATTCCTGTCCAGTTGTTTTGTCCCATCACAATGAATGTTTCCTCATATTTAGTTACAACTGTTTGCATTGGCTAACCATGTTGACCAATCTATCTCACTCATACCAGTCACATTGGACAGCTTTTGAATCCTAGACTTTGCCGTGGGTCAAATTACTATATGGATGGACAGAAAATAAAATGGTGGTGTGGCTATTCAATAACCAGCTTTAAAGTTATGATTTATTCTGAATTTGTCATTGCAGAGCCACACCGTCCTCATTGTGTAACACCTTATCCACAACTACTTTGTTTATTAGCCAAATATCTACAAAACTATAGATTTTAACTCAGCACACATATATATTTACTGAAAGTAGGAAACCTGAAGAATTCGATTTTTGACTTGATGCCAGTTTGCCATTTTAGGTCACGTGACCGTAGAATTTAGCAAAACAGAAATGTTTAATCCAACGAGCGGAACAACTACATCAACATCATGGCCAAATTTCATTTGATATAAAAGTTCAAGATGAACTCGCAAGAAATATTTTACAGCTTCTTAAACTATAATCTCATTTACAGAATTTTAAATTTTTACAAAGTCATTATAGCCCCTATTTTTATAGCTTGTACATAATTGTAACATTATTTTCAAAAATATAATTTCTAACAGCGTTTTGGAGAACTGTACATAAAGNTGAGGCGGACATGATTCTGATAACACCGGTTATTTGAAATGAAATTCTGCTATCAAACCTTCCATGAAAGACAATGGTATTCATGTTAGCTGTGGTGTGCTCATGGTTCACACCAGTGACACTTTAGGTATATTTCCCATAATCAGAGTATTGCCATGAAGAGCCAACACAAACTGAATCTTGCCAACTGTAAAGGGTACACAACAAGCTCTCTGATAGGGCTTAAACACTGTCTTATGCAACATGTGTTTGCTGGTGTTTACAAACATTTTAGTTTTCCAGTTGCTGTGTTGTTTAACTGTCAGCAAGGACTCTGAGGGAAGCCTCATCAGTGGTGATGGTTCACCAGTTTGTTTTACTACAGAAGTGGTTTTGCTGGTGGGGAAATTTGTGGCAGTGTGGGATGGGTACCATATTTAAGTGAGTGACAGACAGCTGGTCCTTGAATATAATATTTACTATTGTTGAATGTGGAGAGCCCTCTATTGGTGTATTTATGCTGATCTAGATTCCATGTTTTCAGTGCTGCTTTTGCCATCATTAGCAATGTTGCTACAGCAACTCCAAGATAGTTATATCACAGAATACTAATTGACACATCAATAAAGTAAGCTGTTTATTTGTTGTCTAATGACATGTTAATTGAGAAAATCAGAATTATTGAGTGGCTAATTGACTCAAACCGTGACAGTGAAGAACGCCATCTTCATGAAACGTTGATTGGATATTTTTGGCGTTGCATCGTCCGAAAAGTTGCTGGTAAATGAGGATTGACTTTGGTATAAAATATTTCCAACAACGCAAGGTTTATGTCTAAATAGTGAAAGATGTCTTATGGAGCGAAATTGCTGTCGAAACTGGATATGAGCATTAAGCATGTCCTTTACAGCTTGCAAAATCAGCTTGCAAACTTCTACTCATTCAGTATAGTTTTGTATTTTGGTAATATATCAAGTTTGATGTTATTGTCTGTTCGCTGAGAAACGGTCATCATAACCCTGATTCTCTTATGAAAATATCTATGTCCATGCGTAGTGTCAAAAAATAGTTCAGTTGCACGTAAAGGGCCACAGCCTGTCATCCTAAGTAACTCCTTTCTTTGACCATTTGTTGATACTGTGGCACCAAAGTATATAAAAACAGATCAATATTCAGAGTACGTGTTTCATTCCTGTCCAGTTGTTTTGTCCCATCACAATGAATGTTTCCTCATATTTAGTTACAGCTGTTTGCATTGGCTAACCATGTTGACCAATCTATCTCACTCATACCAGTCACACTGGACAGCTTTTGAATCCTAGACTTTGCCGTGGGTCAAATTACTATATGGATGGACAGAAAATAAAATGGTGGTGTGGCTATTCAATAACCAGCTTTAAAGTTATGATTTATTCTGAATTTGTCATTGCAGGGCCACACCATCCTCATTGTGTAAGCCCTAATCCACAACTTTGTGTATTAGCCAAATATCTACAAATCATAGATTTTAACTCAGCACACATATATATTTACTGAAAGTAGGAAGCCTTGATGCCAATTTGCCATTTTAGGTCACGTGACCGTAGAATTTAGCAAAACAGAAATGCACAAACCAACGAGCGGAACAACTACATCAACATCATGGCCAAATTTCGTTTGATATAAAAGTTCAAGATGAACTCGCAAGAAATACGTTACAGCTTCTTAAACTATAATCTCATTTACAGAATTTTAAATTTTCACAAAGTCATTATAGCCCCTATTTTTATAGCTTGTACATAATTGTAACATTATTTTCAAAAATATAATTTCTAACAGCGTTTTGAAGAACTGTACATAAAGTACAGTGTAGTATCGGATATCTTCATGTGAATGCAATCAAACATTACCGAGATATGCTGTTCTGGACTTAGTCAAATTTGGGCATTTTTCTAGAGTCTTACGTAACCATAACAACCATCAGGACAGTCCTTAATGCAATTCATGTAGCAGGCTTGTATCTGCATTCCATTCCATAAACTCAAGAAAAAGTAAAATCACACAAGTCTACAAGAAAACAACATGCATTGCAAGTGAAGCAGGTGATCAGATAAAAGCTTTTTTTCTCTTAAGTAACTTAGGTCTATAGAATGCAGTGCAGGGCAGGTAAGGCTAAGACGTTTCATGAAAGTGCAAATTTTGTCTTACGCTCCCAATTCGCAAAAAGGTTTAGCCAAGTAATGAGCGCCTCAGAGTCTAGGAATAATTTGTAGAAAATTTCTCTGTGACTAGCAGTTATATATTGATTCTCTGAGACTTTGCACTTTTTCTCCAGTGAGATTTAATAAATTTTCAGAAATGTGTAGAGTGTGAGACCAAATTTCAGTATTAAATCACTTCCTCAAACATATCCCTGTAACATCAGTCAATATCCTGTAATGAATGGAGCAAATTGGCTAAACACTGCATCACCATTTTGACAGGGTATCAAGTTTTTAAGTCTGCAATTGGGATCAATTCCATTAAGTGGTTTGAAAATTTTTCGTGATTAAGCTTTCTTTCAGCAACATTTGACATTTGCATCACAGAATCAATATAGTGTTCTTAATTTTGTCTCTGCCTATACGTTTTGCTTACTTTAACTTACTTTAACGGATTTCTGTTAGACCACTCGAAAATTAAATTTTGTGTGATTGATTATTTGATGTGTAATTCCTGCTGACAAGGCTTACCCTACAAAGTGCGCTACACTCAAATATTGAAAAGCCCAACTTTTAAACTTTTGCCATATGAAATAGACTTTTGAAAATGATTATGAAATTTCATATTCTGAATACAATGTTTCTTTAACTACCATGGCTGCAATATACCTTAGGGTTACTTTGACTGCTATTGGGGTGTCAAAACTGTACCAATTCAAAGTAGGCAGCCAGTTTGTTGTATGAAGACTAATATCAAAATGCAAGGCTAGAAATCAACTTCACATAGAGCTCACAATATCACACTGGCCACGTAGTTCTGCTGACTTCCTTGTCATGAACTCTATATCAACATGTAGAACTATCGACCAGACAGGGTCCATGCAAAATCTGGGAACGGAGTCAATCGACACTCATCTTGCATTTCATAACTGTTTAAATGAATATAATGAACATTATTCTCCAGCTTTTGCAACAAAAAAACTCTGTGTGTCGACTTGAAAACAGTGTTAGTGGTACACACCATTCGCTAAACTTTTTGTGACATCTTTTTGGAGATGATGACAGCTTTGCTGAAGCAAAATTTGCTCAGAAATTTGGTTAGGTGGTAGTAAAATACTAAAAAACTTAAATGAAATGAAACTGATTGCGGTTATTTGTTGTGAAATGTATGCAACCCTGTTGAAGAAGAACAGTTGATTGAAGAGTCAAAAAGATATTAGCCAATAGGTGATGTTCTATTAGTGCTAAAAGCGGAAGCAGTTGATCGTTGCACAGGTTTAGCAGCAGAGTAATCGTAGAACAGCAAATTTTTAGCACTGGTAATTATTTTTTTTTACTCAAGCAAGATCATAGATTTTAGTGTCATTTATTTTGTGTCAGATCTTATTTGACCAGTTTTTTACCCATCTGGGTCCTAAGTTGTATATTTTATACAGCTGCGCTAATGCTAACTTACCAGAGTAAATTAAAATAAGAATTAAGTGGTCTAAAACAACCTGTATGAAGTGCATGTCGACTACAGAAAACAGAAAGTGTTCAGTTGTTTTATTTTGCAACTTATTTTGATGGCCATCACAAACTGATTTAAAACATCCCTTAGCTTGTCTAAATGAGTGTTTAATGGAATTTCAAAGTGCTTCAGTTGTATATACCTAACGATGTCTCACAGGGATTTACTTGATCTCTGTAACCTGGCAAAATACAAGCTTTACTTGACACGTCCTTCTTATTTTTTTCAATTGTATTGGTAGACATAATATGGCAATAATAAAGTTTCTCACAGACTGCTTGCGTGCGTTTTCATGAAAGAGACCCAGTGACCCTAAGGTTACATAATTTACTCTTGAAGTTGACAATACAGTGGAAACAAGACATTGTTATGGGCTTGATTGTCTGACACCTGGATAAAATATTTGAACTATTGCTAAGTTTTATTTATAGGTATTTGAGGTAGTTTATGTGTGAGAAAAGAGTCCAGTGATGTGCTGGTTGTACAATAACATGACCTAAACTCAAAGTAATAGTGTTTAAGAAACAGTCAGTGTATCTGAAATACTTTCGTTGTTGGGTTTTAGGGTAAGCTGTAGGCAAAGTCTACAGAGGGTGGACGTTCATGATTAATCCAAGAAAATTGTCAGAGACGATAAAAATGTCCCATGAAGAATGATACATGATCAACTGAAGAAAGTTTCATTGTTGCCAATGTCTCTGCATGTCTAGCTTTAAATCAACCTTAAACATGGTAATGTTTCAAAATAACCATTCTGACAATAGAACTCCTTGGTTCGCTTTCTCTAGTCACAGGAGAGGAATGTAAGTCAATATTGTGAAAGGATGCTAGGGGACACTAGGTCATTGTCTTTCAATAATAAAACACAGTTACTTTCAAAATAAGAGTGGGCCATCTACTGTCCAACTGCCTGAGACTTTCCCAATCAGTTCTCACACTCCCAGGCTAAAGAGATTATTAACAATTCATTACCTTCATGATAGGCTGTTGTTATTCATTGTTACACATTCCCCTGTTTATTCTCAGCCCACCAACAATGTTGGACTGTTTTCATTAACAACATTGTCAGCTTCTGCTAGAGAGAAAGCACAAACTCTGAATACATCATTTGAACATTTTTGTATAAATCTGCAGGAAGACTTCTTCAACCTAAAAGCAGTTTTTCAATGGAGGG
Source organism: Phoronis australis (assembly GCA_002633005.1). Classification (NCBI taxonomy): domain Eukaryota; kingdom Metazoa; phylum Phoronida; family Phoronidae; genus Phoronis; species Phoronis australis. The sequence continues at coordinate 480,756 of NMRA01000098.1, read as the reverse complement.
GTGGCGTATCTGAAGTATCAGTCTATGCCCCACCACAGTGTCAGAAAAGGGACATCGATGATAGCATTGAAAACACTTGAATGTGATCCGCTGGCATCAGTTTTGGTCATGTGACTGTGTGGGCAGCCTACAGGGCTCCCTAAATCTGCCTGTGTGCAGAAGTGTGGTAGAAAACTGGCACTAGTCCTCGAATTTTTATCATTAATTGTTCATGACTGCACAAATCATACTTGTAACAAAGTTAATTTTTCGTAATACGGTAAAATTTTGCCAATTTAGGACGTGATGTGCCGAACAAGTGAATTTTATTTTCTCATTACTTCTCTAAAGGATATACAGCGCCAGATGACTGCTCTTCAATGTTTGCATTTTTTACCATATCTACCTCCTGACAATATTTTGAAATACTATGTCCATTTCCAACAATATTAAAAGACCTTGAAAATTGAAAAGCAGGGCAGTTTTGGATGTTATTGGTGTGATTTTACGGTATTAATGTCTTGAAAAATTGGACAAACTGAAAATCCATTTTTTATTCATCTTGTGCTCCAATTTCAATATATTTTAATCACCAACACTGCACAGTACTAACAGTCCAGGGATTGTGTTGTTCATTGCTTTCCAGACTCATGAAAATGCCTGACATTTTGAAAATTTGGTTACTCATGCAATTCATTTTACGTATCTGTGACGGAGAGATCAATTTGGGACGGTGCTGCTACTGAAAAATGCTGTCTTGTATAAACTCTATTGTTTTTCATTTGTTCCATAAAATCTTACCAATTTTTGACCCAATATGTCAGGCGAGTGAAATTTGGTATTTTCTTTTTTTTTCTGTTAAAAATAAATAGCTCAAAATGTAGGCTTTGTCAGTTCGTAAGTTGTTTGACACCCCTGCTGTCAGAAAATGCTTTGAAGATCCTTGGACATTCACAACAATGTTAAAGCTTTTGAAAAGTGAAAAACAACCAATTTCAGACAATTATTGTTGTCCGAAGTTGGTGGGATTTTACTGTACTTTGGTAATTGTTAGCTTCAGACTTAGCAATTACATTATCTATTATGTTATTCTTGCTGATTGGGCAGGAAATCCCGTTAAAATGATTTGTAATTGTGCGCCACGCTAATGAGCCAAGCATCTTTGCAATCGACCCTCAAGTGTAAACCCTCTCACCAGAATTACTTGTCTGAGACTATTTAGCACAATATGTGGTTGACAACTGAAATTCTATTTTGTTAAATTTCTTTACAAATTTAAAGATTAAGAGAATGTTAGCCTACCTACATATTATTGGCATGGTTTGCACTGTGTAGATGTCATAGAACATCTTTTGGTAAAGTTTCCACTATTTGTTGCCAAACAGTCAGCCTTCGAAAAATGAAATGGACAGTTTTGGAAATTATTTTTGTGTAAAATAAGTGAAGAATTAATGGCAAGGCAGTGGGTTTTTTGTGTTCCTGTTTTTTGCTACAAATATTAGTGGATTAATAAGCCATCCTCTAATGACGATGTAGTGAAACAGTGTACTAGGTGTTGGTACATTTCAATAATGACCAGCAAGTGTACACTTAATGTTTATTCATGGGCCATTATGTTTGCATAAAAAGATTGCAATTTTTTCTTGTGTTTTATTAATTCCATATAGACTGTCTTGATTTGTATGGGTCATGTTTTTCTGCGACTTTTTCTGTGTTGGTGTTTGGGTGGTCTTGACTTCTGTGGCTATTATCTTCAAGAATATATGATACAGTTTGTGTCATGATTTTCCCCTTGAAGTTGTAAAAAATTCCCTTTCACTAAGATGCTTTCTGAATGTGAATACCATGTGCTGCAATAGACTACATTGTCTTTTTTGGCCCTCACTCTGTCGGGCATTTATGACATAACTTAATCTTGTAAGCCATGTCAATTGTTTATAAAAACCTGAAAGTGAACTGAGCCACCTTAGGAAATAATCGACATCTTGATCGTGACTGCCGTGAAGTGTTCATGGATAAAGATGGGGGCAGAATTGGTCTCGGATAGTGAATTTAAATAGAATATATATTTAATTTTTGGTACTTAAAAACCAACATTTTAAAATTCTGGATTCTTGCTGAATTATGTGAATTTCAGAAGTCTGATTCAGTGAACTTTATCTGGTCTCCATTGTTGCGGAAAATCATTGTCTCTTTATGTTTTAGTTCTAAAGCGTTTTAGTTCTAAAGCAACTGTTCATGCTGTGTTCTCTATACTACATACAACTTGATCGTTACATCGCATTTACTATGGCAAATGAACTCTGATGACACGCACTCGCTCGCTCACTCATACAACACGCAAACGAACTTCAAAACAAACATCACGTGACAACAATGTGTGTTTGTCCAGAGATTTTTCTCGTGTTGCGGAGTACGATCTAGTGCAGATTTGGACTTAACTCTGAACATCCCATAAGGCATTTCATTAATATCTAGTCAATCCTAACTCCACAGGAACTTAAAATCTTTGGAAAGCTATTTTGAAAGGTTAAGGAGGACTTCAAATAATTTGTTGAGTCGAATCTATTTACATTCAAGAATTCAAGTTGCTCAATCGACAATCTCGAGGCAGCTACGCATCAGTCAGCAAGTTTTTGCCCTGGGATTTCAGCACAATTTTCTGAAAAATGATCGTAATTTAACAACGAAGTGTGATAGCAATGCACCACAAGTCTGTCATAGGTTACAGATACGTCACAGAGCGTAAATTTGATGAATCCTAGCTTAAGATTTCACCCGTTTCGGAGACCGGGTTTCAACTGGCTTAGGCTATTATTAGCGCGCCACCCTCCTAATTTTTCTGAGCACCCTGGGCGCTTATTAGCACGAATACGGGAATTATATTTCACCTAGTGTTGTGTGCTATGATAGCTGTATACTACAAACCTGTTACTGATAAAAACTGAATTGTAAGAATTCTTCAATTTGAGTCAATTTAAAAAATTTGCATTTTTCTTTTTCAAAGGCTCATTTTAAATGTCTGCACATGTTCACAAAAAGGTTCTTTGATGTCAGCTGAACTTTACTAGTATATGAAACAAAAGTATCCTTATAAGATTCTAGATTATTGAAAAAATTTGACGTACTGTAATTCCATTTGTCCGACATTTTGAGGCCCAAACAGAAGGGTTTCCATGTGCAACTTTGAGAATGTATAATTCCACCTGTCTGCTAAATTGGGAGCTAAATATGTGAAAAATTGCTGTTGTCTCCTGAGTTGCTGATTACTTTAGTTTGCCTGAGGAGAAAGACTTCAGCTTCAGTCTTATCTCTTCATTTGCAGTCCATTGGTTATTAAATTCTGGCGGAATCGTGGCGCCAAATTCTTCCTCGGACATCAGTAATTCCCCGTAGTTGCCACCGGGAAAACTTATACGGGTGCAAGTAGTTTCCGATTTAGAAAGGATCTGGATTTCCTAAGTGAACGTCCTAAAGTGACATGTTGGCAAGAAAATTGATTTTCTGAGATGGGCCCTAGCTGTATCTAAACCCCACCTGTCAGGGGACAGAGGATTTTAAGTGTTTAACTGGTAAAGGAACCAGCCTTGATTTCAACGAATGTCTAGAATTGTCGATTGGTGTTTGAAATGCAAAAAACTATGGATTTTGTAGTTCTATAGCTTTGGTCCAAGGTAACAACTTCATGAAATACATCTGATCTAATATTAATCCCAGAAATATGTTTTTCAGGCTTAAAAGTGATTATGTCCTTTTAATATGTAAATGATGCAATGGAGACATATCATGAAATGCCCCATGACTGTCCTTTAGGAGACCCGACCCCTTCTGGCCATAATCCTGGATCCGCCTTTGTCGGCTTGTCTGGACAATGCTTAGAACATCATGATCCTTGTGGAAAAAGTATGGTCGGAATCCAGGGTAACTTTCATCCTTTTTAAATCTTTATACAAAAAAGTGTTGTATAACTGTCATTATTCTTCGATAAATCCTAAAATTGGGTCTCTTTTCCCCGAACAAAAAATCTAACTTGTTTTAATCCACCCTCATCCATTTACATTTGGTGAAATCTATAAGCAGTGCATTCCATCAGCAAAATCATCCTCCAACCTGATAATTATCTCCTAAACGGCTTAATTTTGCTCATTTTCGCACAATGGTTCCATTGGTGGTACATCACTTCCAAGCTCTTCAAGACCTGTAAAGACCAAAGCACCTGCTTGCCTGATCCACCCCTAGGGTAGTTAGGCTCCTATTATGATTACAAGAGATTAGCACTATGCTGTTTCACTCTTCCTGCCACCCAAGGAGAGCTCCTCTGGCTATGACAGGCTCCTACCACATTATTATTGTTGGCCAGGAAAGGAAATGGTAATGGTAATTCAATTGGTGTTATGATTGGGTACCGTCCATTAAATTAGTTGAAATCAAAATGTCATTCTGCATTAGATCTCTGTGACTTACAATCTAGTAATCTGTAATGATTGTGGCCTGAAATTTCATGAACACTATTGTAAATAATTATAGGCGATTTCAATAACAGATTGTTGATAAGTGCGAATGCACTTACTTTGTGTTAATGTTTATAACAAAACCAACAGTTATGAGGAAGTGGTGCTAATTTTATTCAGTAAAATTGCTGTGGCTTTAGGGCTACTCAGCTCTGTTACCTGTGTAGTGGCATGCTACGGTATATGGCATACTTTTCTGTAGGTGTAGAGAAAATAAACAAGTGTATGATTTCCTACTTAGAGGATGCAAATTAGTTTGGCCTGGGGACATTTGAGACAGAGGAGAGCTGATGCATTTATTAACTGGTTTGCATTGTCTGGAGTACAATAAAAACAAACATTACCCATCTATACATGTATGGTATAAGCCAAGGATCTTCAAAGAAAACCTTCCCTGGCCACCACCTAAAGAAAATACAATCAGTAAATTCTTAATGTATTGCATTATTCTTAGAATAGGTTACTAAGTGAATGTGATACTTATACCGTAACCTTATCAGTTCAGGTTATGTAGGACCCTAATAAAACGTCCAAAATTGCTATGGTAACTTTGGAACATCATATCTCAAAATGGAGGATGACTGAATTCACATACAGTGCTTTATACACTGGTCTCAACATCACTGTCAGAATTTTTTTAAATGTTTCACTTTTGCATATGAACGGTTTTCAAAAAATGTTGCTTTTATAATTTTCATGAAAAATTAACAGATGTGTAAAACGAAAACTAAACAATTATTTTAAAAACTGTAACAGCATTTTTGAGATTTCATCTTGAACATTCATACGAAATAAAATTTGGTCACGTTATTGAAACTGTTGTTTTGATATCGGTGTACAATATTTTCTGTTTTTTACTAAATTTTACCAGTACAACAAGGTCATGCGACCCGATTAATGACCCATTGGTAAAAGTAAAAAATCAGTTTAAGCTGAAATAGGCTCTGTAAGAAAGAATTTCCATTTTGTTGAATCCAATTTTGTTGCGCTGCTGAAAGACAGAAATACCCTACTAACATAAGTCCCGTTTAGACATCAAGTTTTGGCCCGGTGCAACTGACACGGAGCAAATTGACCCGTGTCAAGCGGCCGTTTACACACACAACTCGCTAACTGTGGCAAGACGGAAATTGCAGGCTGGAGAGACTGGATCGCACATGGGCGGGTTTACAAATGACGAGAGTTGCAGAGACAAAGAACCCGTACGTAGGTCATTAGGCAAGCGCAGTGGAGATGATCCTTTCCGCCTTGCCCCAGTTTCGCGTTTAGACATATAACGGACACGGAGCAAGACGTTCGGGCACAAATTGCTCTACCTCACAAACGGGTGGCAAAATTTGTCACCGCGGTGTCAATTTGCCCTGTGTCAGTCCCGTTTACAGACTGGAATAACTTGTTCTGTGTCAGCTGATCCGTGTCAACTTTTGATGTGTAAACGGCACTCTAGTCTTACAAAGTCATTCCTAATGTCACTAGTGCATATGCCATAAAAATTGCCATGCAGAATATAAATAGGTTAACCTTAGATGAGATAGCTCTCTGTTGGCCCTTTCATGTTGACTTAACTCCGGTCTGAGCGGAGCGTCGACGTAAACAGCACAGTTAACTGGACCGTTCATACTGGCTTCGGTAGTTAATGAACATCGAAGTAAGCGGTTGGTGCCGCTGTCGTCATCGAAGTTATCGCAAGGTAGCGTTTCACGCTAAGATTTTTTTGCAATGTTTCAATTTGGAAACATTTACATGTGCTAAGTGACATTAAACTTATTTTTAAATTGATTAGTTATTATTAGAACAAAATATAAGCAGCTATTAGTGACGGCACTGCCCTGTAACTGTTGACAATAACAGAGTGGCACCTGGCGATTACTTCGATTGGACCAAAGTTAAGAGTTCATACTGCACCGCAGCGTTGACGCTGCGCTATTGAATCCACCTGTTAACTGTGATGTTAACAGGAGCTGTTAACTGCGATCCAGGACCGGAGTTAAGCGTTCATACTGACCACAACTCCCCAAACCATTGACGCGTCGACGTTAGTATGAAAGGCCCTTATGTGATGAGCAGTTGGAGGTGAAAAGGTGTATTATGATAAATCTCAATTGGACAAAAATATTTGCTCAAACACTTAATTTGCTGCTCACAATTTGCAAGAATTGCAGGGAATGTCTGAAACATTATGTAGAATGTTGATTTCATTGTGGGTTGAAAAAGCATTTGCTGTCAGTTGTTTTTGAGAACATATTTTTCCTGTGTTCATTAAAGTTTAGGTGATTATTTATTGACTTGTTCGGTGTAAAAATTGCCATAACAGCCATTTTGTAGAACTGTTTGCCAGTGTGCCACCTTTTAGCAGTTGTGGCATCCCTGAAACAAAGTAGTTTGTTAATATATGGTGTCTACGATTTTTGCAAGGAATGCCACCTGGTTTGCGTTTGAGGAATTAACAAAAATATTCCATTATACAGGTGCCTAGAATTCATTTTGACACATTGACCTTCGAGCGTTTCCGCGGTGTCCAATTTTGATCTCAACTTCTAGTAAATGTTAGCTATTCAGTAACTACACCATTTGGTCATATCCTAAGGCTCTCTACAACCCGATACTGCTGACCAGTAGGTCAGTTTTCTTGATCCTATAACTAACTTAGTTTGCCATTGGGGATTATAGCCATCACTCTAATTGGAAATTTCCCAAGCTCATTAAGTCATCATTAACTATGCTTGTTTGGCAACCAAGAAAGTTCTTCACAGTCCTTTAAACAAATACTCAGCTATGTACTTACGTAAAATATGAACAATAACAGAAAATCATTTGTGGATTTAATGTTAAACTCAGGTGTTCATTCTTATCACACTGCACTGTGCAATTGTAACAGGTACTTCATTGACAACTACTTCTCTGACTGGATGTATTCTAATAGAGTCTTGTATGTTTTGCGTTATCTAACTGACCAAGGTGTCTACCCTACTAGGTCTATGAGTGCATACATATAGTAGAGTGACCCCTTCAGGGGAGCAGTGAAAGTCAGTCATGGAGAGATGCCTGTTCAATTTCATCAAAACCCAATAGGAATAGGATTTGTTATTTGTGAAAAACTTGATTGAAAAGGCAGTTTAATTTCCTCGGCAGACTGAGGAATGTCCAAATTCATTGCTTTTTATCAAGTGATTAATTCCATTATTTAAATTGGCCTTTACAGTAATTAGTATGGAGGTGTTTTCCCAAAACGCTACTTTTCTGTACCCTGTGGTCACACATAATGTTGTTATCCTTGTATGCAATATTTCTGTCTCCTGATTTTATTTGATTAATTCACATGATCCATTTCCCTTGGACATTTATAGAATTTAAGAATTAATGTTCATTTTAGCAAATTTGGTTACTAGTCTTTAGGGCACCATCCTAATTTTCTTTCGACATAGCCTCTATGTATTTCCTGTAGTCGTTTTCCTGGTTATTAAATTGATTGCTTTCTCTGCATTTAGTTCCGTTTTGTCCACATCAAATATCCACTGTAACTTTGAATTTTGTATTTGTAATAAAATGAAGACTTCCTAAAATTCTGTAATCTCAACAGGATGATTTTGCTATTTTTGATTGTATTGTCTTTCACTTATTTGTGTCAAATTTCTTGTTAACGTTAGAACGTTTTCTTTAAATTCTTCTTATACCATCTTGTTAACTTGACTGTTAATATTTAGTTTCTTATCAGGACCCTATTGGAGACCAGTTGTATAACTGAATACGTTTTGTCCTGAAAAAACATATCTCAAGTGTTTAGGCGTTTTATTGTCGTGTGGTTGTTCTGCCAAATTGCAACTATTTATTTTTTCAGGGCTCCGTGTCATTTGTGGAGGCAACAGACTTTGCCATCTTGATCAATGTCTCAGCGCCCTCTGTGGAGCAGTTATCAACCATCAAGCACTCGTACAAGACTTACAATGAGCAAGTGCTGTTGCAGGTGGTATGTATCCCACCACCGCTTCCCATCCCTGAAGTGTGATGAAGACTTTCTACCAGCAGATTTTGTTCATAATTCCAGATGGGCCTCAATGACGTCATCTACAACTGATTTAAGTTGTGATGATAATGATTCAAAACCTTATGGAAATTTTACACATTGGTTCGTTTGCAGAAAATTGCACAATTGCTGTCCATATTTCCTCTTTATGCATTTCTAAGGAACTTGATAAGCAATGTGCTGTGTCAGAGTTGTTTTGTTTACATGGTTCATCTAGTGATACAAAATCTACTGAGCGAAAGCCTTTAATTATTCCCTTGATGAGTTTAGAACTACCCTAATGATCACTCAGCACTACTTTCAGTGTATGAATACGCGCTACATTTGCACCGCACCCGTATTGTAGGCAAATAGGTGATTTGGTTTGTGCCATGCATACATTTTTAAAAATCAGAACCTGTTTTATTCTTTTGGTAGAAAATGCGTTTATTCTGTTCATCAATTTCTCAATCTGTTGCAGAAAGTACACTTTGCATGTCTTGTTTATCATCATTATTTTTTATGAATCACAATTTTCACACATTTATAATTGAGCATAAAACTTAATTGACACATATCAGTATCTTGCTTGAGAAATTGTGTTGAACTTCACGATTCCGTTACCATAGAAACAAATTGCTGGGCAGCAGATTTTTGAAACGTGTGAATGGCGTTGCACAAGTTGCACTGCTTTATATGTTTTATCATAACCCAGGTTTGACGTTGTCTAGAACAGAGACAGACATCTAACCATCGCCATGGCGTCAACAGCCACGCAATGCTTGGATTATGTCAGTTATTAAATCATATTTTGTATTTATCGCCTGTGCGATGTTGGGAGTAATTTTTTTCCAGAAGGGTCTCATATGCAAGTGTTGGTGAGGTCAAGCCATCATCTGGGATTGGTAATTTGCCCCAAGTGTGTAATCTTGGGTGACTAGGGTAACTCTTCATAGAATTTAGCATGCAGTATGGCCAACAAGTGAAATTATACTTTGTCAAATTTCTCCACTAAAATTAATTTGAAGAAAATTCAGTCTATTACATGGTCTGTACTGTGTAGACACCGTGAAACGCTGTTTTGTAAAGTTTGCATCGTTTGTAAAAAAGTAATCGGCCTTGGCAATTACTTTTGTGCGAAATAAGTGGAGAATTACCATAATGTGGCATTGATATTGTCTGGGGTGGACTGTTTAGCTTTGTGGGACAATGGCCTGGGCTAGGTATTTAGTCCTAGTGTTCAGTTGGGAATGTTTTCATGCAACTCACTATTATGTCTGTTGTACCTGTATGCACACGTATTGCCTTGGCATCGCCTTGGGATGGGTGGCAACATTGTCGCCCCGTCCATCACCCAGAGAAAAGATCCCGGGAAATTCGTCGGCTTAATCACGTGTTGTGTGAATGCAAATGTGACACTCTGTCGTGTTTCAGTACCAAGATGCGCCACAGGTTGATCCTGTGTTTGTTAACTCGTTGGTAAGACTCACTACAAGTCCCTGTCTGTCTGTCTGTTTGTCACTTCTTACTGCCTATTTAGATGTCATACCTCATTAATGACTTAATGAATGAAGTCGAGTCAATAGGAATGACCGAATATGTTTTGTCCCACAACTAAAAACTTAATCGCTCTTTGCTTGTATGCTAATTTGTTAACAGTGTGCAAGTAACTCTCCAATTCTAATGTAGTTCTCAACTTGAGTTTGGCTTATAACTGTCCACACTTCATACACAATGATGGAAGTAAAAGTTATTAAGTTTATTTTTACCTTGCATCCTCATTATGTATCACAAATAAGATGATATTAAAATGAAGTAATTCTGTATCTTGATGTAGCATTTTTGGTTGATGAAATTGATCTAGAATTCTAATGTATTTCTTGTAGTTAGGTGCCTAAACAGCAGGGGTGTCCACTGTGCAGTGAGGACACTCATTTGGAATTTTCTAAATGATGTTACCATAAGCAACTTTTCCAATTTTTTACCCATTTTCAATTGGCTACTAACTGACCTTTACATAAACAAAATGTTTTGTTTTTCGTTGCAACAGCGTAACTGGAGTTAACAGTTATTTCAAAACAAATGGTCGTTCCCAACACTCTTCTAGCATGCCACTGATTCCATTACGAAAACCTTTCATTCGATTTCAACTTCGGACGATAGTGGTTTCCAAATCGACGCAAATGCAGATATTAATCTAGTCCATTGTTGAGTCTCCTCACAGTGTTTTGTTGGTTATCTTGACTTGTAGACCAGTTATCTAGCACGGTTTAAAGAGTTAGGCTAACAACAAATGGTTACTTCATGAACGGATATTAGAGAACGGAAACCTAACGCATTCATTTTAGCTTGCTTTTAATGTATTTGTTCCCAATTTTTGTGAGGAATGCAACTGCAGAAACTTAACAGAAAAATAACCGGTTTTAGTCCATATATCAATTTATTTTAGCTAGTGTCCAATTTCTGTGTGGTAATTGTTCTTCTACAAACAAAAGCACCTTAGATTAACGTTCCTGATAAAAATAATGCCAGCGGTACTTTACAAATCTATTGGTGAAGTACAGTTCTACCACTAGGTGTATCTGATCGTTCTAAAAATGAAGCCATCTTAAGGATTCGTATAGAATATGACAACTAGTAATATACCCTTCTGGTGCAGCAAGCTGTGAAATGTCTACTGCTTAAATCTTGTGGACATTCTTTCACTGCCTGGGAGCTTAGTCTGTCACTACCCTGGGTGTATTGTTTCTTGTGCATGGGGGGGTTATTTAATGCCTAGTCGAAATGCACGCTTGTGTGTTATCGTCAAATTTTGTATTTGATTGGGCTAAATTTGGGGTCAGTTGAAAAAAGATCGTCCTTGAAGGTCCAGTCGAACTTGAAGGCATAGTAGAGGATTAAGTGGCTGTCAAATATGTGGGGGACAAAAACCAATGCGTCGCTTGACATTAAACTAGAATGCTGTCAGTGTGGACTAAGATTTGACTATTTAATCAAAGCCTTAGGCAGCACTGAAAAAAAAATGTTTTTCCTGCGGCCTTATCGCATCCTTATTTCACTTCATCTTAATCTATCTAATGGAGTTCATTGATTAGCCTCTGAGGCCAGTTTGGCTGCCCTACACTTGATGTATTCTGCTTTGAAGTTGATGACTTCAACTGACCTAATTATCCAGTTCAACTGACCTAATTATTGGTGTAAGAGGCTTCAAGATATCCAGCATGAATGGCTTGTGATTTTCTTGTTGCAGTTGGTTTGTGTAACACTAATGGAATTTTGTAGTGGTAATGGTTTACACATCGTGATTATGTAACACTGTGCTTGAAATACCTGGTTAATTAATGCTGGAAATAAGAAGGTTTTACTAATCTAAACATATTCGTATATGTGCATGAAGTAGTAACTATAGTAACATTAGGTTGTGAGTAGACATATTAGTTCTCGTTGCTGATGCATGTTTTCCGTTACATTTACAAAAAACATTTACGAAAATGTGAGGGAATTGTATTGTGAGCCTTCCTCTTCTAATTGGCTTGGGAACTGAAAACATTGGATATGGGCCAAAAATGCATTCTGGCAAGCGATAAAGAAAAGTGGGGCGCCATTTAAGTTAAGGAAAAGTTCTGTTTTTTGTTGTTGGTTCTGACTTAACTGAGATTTTGGTTCTGAATTACAAAGCTTCCGGACTCACATTACAATGGCATGCAAGGTATAAACATTGTACCTTGAAATTTTCTTATGTTGTTCTAATGTATTTTCTCTGTACATGTGTCTATTATAAGAGTTTTGTCTTGACTAACTTGTCATTAATACTTATAACATGCATATTTGATATTTACATGTACTTAGTGTGAAGTGGTATGTGTTTTGCTAACATTCTCTGCTTCAGACATCAGATAATTGTCTGTTAGGCTTTTTGCATCACTTTGACATTATCTTCTTTTTAATAATTGAAACCCCACTTGTTCTCAGTGTAGCTAACATATGCCGTACTACCGTAGTATATTGAGCTCCGTTTAGCCGATATGACTATTATCTTGGGACATACCGTTTCGCACAATGTCAAGGGTTGGCTGTTTTTATTACTATATTTCTCAACAGTCATATAAAATCACACGTAATCGTGTATGGTGACAATGCTGTGATCAGATTGTGATTTATAGGCTTTATTTTTGGCCTAATAAGCCAATTGCGCCCCGTCCCAAAATAGCTCTCAATAAAATAACTGACCAATTGGTCAGAACAGGCCGACTTTTTAAGGTCGCGTTTGTGGCTGATGCACAATGACCACTAATACACTTATTGTTGAGTAAAAACCACTTACAAGACAGAAGTTGACACAGCACAAAACTTTCATAGACTCGTATGTTTCTCGATCGTTGTAGTTCCAAGGTGGCGCTGCTGACCCCGATGCAACCTTAAGTAACCTCCTTCTGTTCGTGCTACTGGCTTGTTTCATCTCTCTTCTTGCCACTGGCATCGCTATTCACTGCTGGCACAAGAAACGCAAGTTCAACATCAACTTGGCCACTGCTGGGCCGAGTCTGAGAGGTGAGTGGATTGTGGAGCAAAGAAACTATTGAATACACCAATAGTACCAAGACGGGCACATAACCCACATTTTGAGAACCACTTTTCTCTTCTGAATAACAGGCAGCAAACTGGTTCTCTGAATCTGGGGCCACTGTAGGTGACTATTGCCCATATCCCTGACTCCTGTCATGACCAATAACCTGAGACCAATGCACCAAGTAGTGAGTGGTCAGACGTGGGATCATGCTTCCAGTGATGAGGGGTCACATAATACCAGTGACTAGTAATGATTGGTGGACTTATATATTGTGACTAATGACTGCAATGGTGACTTGTTACATGCGTCCGGGCTGCATTACATTGGTGCAACAAAAGTCGCAAAAATGCAAAATCACCCAAGTCTTCGGATATATGGCCATGTATCAGATGTGGCCATGTATTAGAAACAAAGTATGGTCGTGCAGGTGTTAACGAGATGTACCTCACTACTGACTTATCATTCAGGTTCAATGACTCCATTCAGATTTGACTTTTGAAAACATTACTGAAATTTCTTATTTGGTTTTAACTCCAGACGACAGTAGTTTCAAAATTGAGGCTAAATCCAGCTATCAGTTAAGCAATGAACTTCCTTCATCCAGTTGCAATGTCTCTATATTTTGGATGTCTTAACGCAACATTTGGCAAAGTTTCTCTAAATTCTTGCCATTTTTGGTAAAAAAGTGACGTAACTGTCATTTGAACATTGTTGTGAATGCCTACAGTTTTTCAAAACTTTGTTTGTTGGTAGCTGTGGTCCAAAACTTGAACATGGAAATAGATTTTACTGTGTGCTACTTATGTTGCTTGGAAAAATGTGTAAATTAAATTTTACTTGTCAGCCATACTGTATCACAATTTGAAGAGATTTGAGTGTATTTGCATTTGGCAAAGTTTATAATTGGTAGTGAGGTAATCTGCCTGTGAAAAACAATGATAATTTTTGTAATTCCGAAACTACTGAAGAACTGTCACAACACGGTTATTCAATATGGCGGTTATCTGGTTATCAATGTGCAATGCCATCAATAAGAACTGAAGCTATAGAACACATATGTTGTATAAAACATTCCTGTCTAGACAGTGGGAGTCTTTCACCAAAGAGGAATTTATGAGCAGTCAAAATTGAATTGGTTGTCTAATTGAATAATGTAAGCTTTTGCCTGGTATTGTTGGTATTTAGGTTATGTAGAACCTTGCCCATAAGATTGTGTAATATACATGTATAGGTAAATATCTTCAAAACTGTACCTTTAAACTCAGTAAAAGTATATATTTCCAAAAGAAGAAAGCCGGTAGAATTTGACTGTTTACCAGTCTGACATTTATTGGGTCATATGTCAATTAATGTCTTTTTAATGAATTTCAGAAAAAAGTACATTGCTAGCAAAACAATGTTTTATCAATAAGATGGCCAAATTTTGGTTGATAGAAATGACTAGAGATGAAATCTCAAAAACACATTTCCGTTTCATGCAAATATTTATTTTTCATGAAAAAACAAAAATAATATTTCTGGTATTCTCTCATACAAAAGTGGGACATTTTGAAGACAATCCCTAACAGTGTTTTGGATAATAATAATAATTACATGGCGAAGTCATTATCCCCGTAATCTAGAGCCCGAATGGATTTTAGAGAATTATCGCCCTCTGGGCTAGCGCCCCTTGGGTGATAATTCTACAAAATCCACGAGGGGGATAACGACTGAGAACATTCTGAATGATAAACATTGCAATGAATCGATCTACCTTTCTCGAATCGCCTCGGCTTTTGAAAATACTTTCTATGTCACAGGTCTGAGGTCGGAGGTTGTGACCTTTCAAGAAACGCCGAGTATTTCTTGTTAAAATGATGTTTTACTTAAAACCAAATAAAAATTGAAACAAAATAGAACTAAAGTGAATCTGCAAAATAATATTTAAGCAACTACTCTAGCTTACTACACATCTTGAAAACTTCCATCATGAAAATGTCGTCTGCTAAAGTAGGTTACCACTGATTACTGAGTTTAATATCCAAGGCAAAGGATCCCGACGATACGTTACACGTTACTCGCATTCAAACTGGAGATCGATGATTTACAAGTGAGAAAAAATGACATAAATTTTGTTGAATTAAAGATGTTTTTATTGAAAATGTGTGTCTTATTTTTCATAGTGTGCAATGCCTTGTGTTGAACTTGCGATTGTTGCACATGCTCATTTATCACGTTCGATGACGTCATCTGCTGTGTGGTACAGTGGTAAAGTCGACAACTGGAAACTCTTGCGGAGCAGGTTCGAAACCGACCACGGTTTCCTGCCAAAATGTTATTCAACGTCGTTGAATAACTAAATGGGTTATTTAATGGTTGTATTGGCTATTCCAGGCTGATGTGGTATAAAGCATAGCATTTGAAAGATTCAAATAAATCCGACCTGCCTTTTTTAGTCAAATTTGAATGAGACTGACCATTCCTCTCTCAGAAAAGTTGGCTGTTATTGAAACACAGAGTAAAATATTTATCATACATCACACAACTGAAATATCTGTTCCACTCCTTTACCTGAACATAGACTTTATTAGATTAAGCATTTGGAAATTCTTGAATTTTTCATTATCATTTAGATTGCTAGAAAAGTAACCAGATTTTCCACAGACGTTTTTGTTAGTATAGAAAACAACTTTTTCCTAATCCTTTACATAATTACAAAGAACATACACCAAAAGTGCTACCAAAGTTCAGGTATACCCTTACAGTATGCTGCTATTCATTTAGTTCAGGTATACCCTGACACTAGGCTGCTATTCATTTTTTACCGAGCCATGTTTACGAGTTTGCCAATAAGATTGACAGGTTGCAAAGAAAGTAGCCAGAGGGGATAATTGTGAGTTGGACATTTTCTACAGTTGTACTTTCTGTTGTCACCTGTTTAAATAACCTTTAAGTACCCCTCTATGGCACATGTATCCTTCCTATATTCTGGTCATCTCATGCCTGCAATGTGTTTTATCTAAGTTTATGGCAACTATTTGATAAACAAGTTTCTTTGTCATTTTTGTTTTCCTTTCGTTGTGTTTCTTTTGTGATGTTATTTACAATCGTGTCAAAAACTCGTATTCAATCGTCCTTCGTATGTTTCTGTTGCTTTAATAGTTCTCCATATACAATGAATGTTTTCATGCATAATTCCCCGGGAGAAATTTTGTTTAATAAAAACCATGGTGAATTCCTGTGGCGTAAGAAGCGATTAGTGACACAATGTCGGAAATTGACCCCCTGACCTCATTAATATTAGCTTCATGACACAAGTCAAAACAGGAGTTCTCTAGAGTAGGTGACATGAATTGTTGTCCTCGGCTTATTCAGCATAGTTGGGTCACATACAATTGTTGCAATTTCTTGGCTGAAATGTTTTAAGCAATTCAGGAAACTATCTGTCATGTAGGATTGGGCAATTTGTTGGCTGAAATATTTTAATCAGAAATAATACACCATTTACATTTTTTTTGGTTCCAAAATTGTCTTGTGTTAGTAATTAATTATGTTATACAATGTATGTGATGATAACTGTGCGTTGTTACATCAACATTCATGACATGCAAGCTGATTTGCATATCATGAATCGAGATATGATAACCCAATCATCGTCACATATGAGATATAACATGTTTATAATACGTACACAACGGACTATTTTAGGTGCACATTTATTGAATCTACTGTTGGTGAGTTAAGTGGTGACAATGCAGATTTTAACTGGAACTCAGTAATGGTAGTGTAGAGATAACAGTAGGTTGGTCACTAGAAACATCTTCTGGTTTGCTACACTGAAATAGCTAGTGGATTGCGATGTTGTAGTGCCTGAAGTTTCACTGGGAGTAATGGTAGTTAATTCTAATTCGAAATATAAAGATTAGTTCTTCCGTATTTTTTGCAGTATCGTCATATATGTCTAGATAAAGAACACTATACATTTGTTCAGTAGACATTTGAATATAGTTCATTTAGTTGCCATGGTTTTGTGTCAAGCCTAAATTTTCTAAGATCCTTCTGAAGCCTATGATGTCTTCACAAAAAGCACCTTTTCTCTGGTTGTTTTGTGAAGGTAATGGTCAGATATAGGGGTGCTGCATTTTGAGAACCAGTTTCCTCTACTGAATAATAGGCATCAAACTGGTTCTCAAGATGAGGGACCTCTCTACTATTGCCTCAAAAACTGCATATAAACAATGGTATACATGACCTTTTAGACTTTGTCAAATTAAAAATATCCAAGTTTTGTCTTGGCATCTGAATGTATTGACACTTTCTGAACTATGGTTGTATATTATAAATTGCATTTTCTGTTGTAAATGTATAACAAAAAGTAAAACGTGTATCAAGAAAGAAGTTGGCCATATTTTCAGATTCTCTTTATGTTTCTTGGCCTCATTGTTGAGGCTGCTGCATGCAATGGGGTCACGGTAAAACAAACATAAGGTCGTGTTGAATTTCTCAACAACTTAGCCCGTCTTATACTCCAGCTTGGCACGGTCGAATTACCTCCCAATGAACAGTGAACGACCCATTATGAACACCTTTATACCAATACTCCTTTCTCCTGCCAAAGAATAATAACCACTATCAATGTAAACTTTTCTTGTTTCTGCTGAATAGCCACTGTATTCCATGGTTTTCCACCTCTGTTCATTTTGCTTACTCGTGCCTGATGTTGCTAAATGTCTAAGGTGTAAATGTTATTGAAGCCAGGCAGGTAAAAGAATCATTTAAACCTGTTAATCCTCACCTGTGCTGAATTTTCATTTTCCCAGCGATTATTAAAAAGGAGATTAATTCTCTGTGTGTTTTATCTGGTTAACGGGCGCTGTAGATATCCGGAGAAGTTTGCTTTTAGTATTCGCACAAACCTCTAATGAAAGCATCACGTATCGATTACAATTTGCCGAAATTATCTTTCTGAATAAAATAAGATGCTAATTATACATTTTGTTATCTTTGTGAATGCTTCATTTAAGTGTCTACTTATTAATGTATATTTAATTCTAAATTGTATATCCTCTTTCTACCGTCGTCTTGTTACCAGATGAAGCATTACTGCATTAAGATGAAAACCTTCTTGCATAATTAAGCAATTGCGTAACACTAATAAGCGATCTGCTTCAAGAAAAAGTACGCCTACAATGATTGTGAAAAGTAGTTTTTCCCAGAAATACTGGAAGCAATTGTTAAATAATTGAATAATTTGATGAGAAAGGTAAAAATCAGGTGGACCGTGTCACGGGTCCTGTTTCATCCGGGTGTTAAGATGGACTCAGGCTTGCTGAGAACTAGTTTGGTGTCTTCAGCCAGCTTGGTTGGAATTTGTTTATTTGTTAAGAACATGATCAGGCTTTTTTATCACTGTAAGCTGGATTCATTAACTGCCATTTTCACAGTATTTTTGAGTGGTTGCCTGGGTGATGAATGAACTGGGTTTGGATAGGCGTTGGAGTTTGTTGCTTAAAAGAAATTCTTGCACTGCGCAAATAAGGGATATTTTCATGAAAAAAATTTGGAAAGTTTAAACTTCGGTTGAAATATATTCATCAACTGTACAGGTGCTGGATCAGTCCTCATACTTACATGGAAGCAGGTTTTTCATTGTTTACAATCTATGAACATTTAACTTGGATAGTCTAGTACACATTTCACCAGAAAACAAAACACAATTATCATGCATGTTCAGTACATGCTAAAAGTACTCAAACAAACTGACCTAGAATTCTAGTCATGATGACAAGGCAGATACCAAACTCATCTTCAGTGTAGCCTTCCGTCTTGACCGAGAATGAGAGGAGCAGGAAAGATAATATGGTGGCTAATTCCAGTTTGTATCCCCTAATAGTTATCACCAGGAATTTTTGCTGTTAACGTTATTTGCCATCATGATCGGAAAGCGCCATTTTGTGTGGTTATTATGTGTTGTACTGGTGTATAAGAATTTTCTAACTTATATTATACTTTACATCATTGTTATCCACATACAGCCAAGTTCTCATTTCTACATTGACCCTACCAAGACCACACAATACACATTTCAACCTCTCCCTACCCCATTACATAACAAGAATCTAGAGTAAACACAAACCCATGCAGTCATTACAGCCCTGTTTGATTTCACAACAGATTAACTCTAATGGTGGGTCATTATAGCCAGGTTGTTAACTAAATATTATCCTTAATTGGTGAAAAGAGAATCTGCTCAGATTTGAAGCAATTTGTTGATCCAGAGATTAGGTAGGGAGCTGGGCTATTTGCTGCAGTTTTGGATACAGGCCTGTTTGTTTGTTCCAAGTGCCTAATGGGGGCTTCTTAAGGGTTTCTCCAATGTGATTAGCTCCTGTGAACTTGGCATTCCTTCTTACTTTACCTCTGAAAAGCTGAATATGCAATCTTGTGTCAAGGAGTGTCGCCAATTTTTTCTCTTGCTACAGAGGTTGCCTGAAGCCACCTACCACTTCTGTGATTTTATCTATTTTGAGTGTTATTTTTAAGCAGGAGTTAATTGCAGTGTTAATAAAGATCGAACATTGTGTCCTTTTACCAGATAACGAACAATTTGAGACGAACTGATAGATTGCAAGATAGTTTGCATGAACGTTTCCTGGAGAATGAACGCTAAGTGGTAGTGGATTAAAGCGCTATTTTTTACCAATTGTGTGCGCCTCGTATATTGGAAATTTTACTGCCTATTCTCCATTTACTTCATTCCCTAATGTTGTTTTATGAGGTTTTTATGTGATGACAATGTCTGTTGGAATTCACTGAGTTCTGCACAAAAGAGCTGTTTGACAAAAGAAGTTTGCACTGGTAGTTGGATAATCAGCCAACAGGTGGCAGCAGAAGATGATCCTAAAACCATGCTGGCCAATGTTCAATAAAGCTGTGTAATTGTTTCTGTTTGGGGTTGCAATTAAGCTTGAGTCTGTACGTAGTATAATTCACTTACACATCGTTTAAAAAAATTCATTTCTTGGCTTTAGATTTTTGAAATAAGGGCAAATTTTGATTAATTAGGGTGTTTGATCAATTAAAGAAATTCATGCTAAATAGCCTCTGAAAAATCAGGCCAGTCAGCTGAAACCATACACACGGAATATGAAAAGGCGTACAAACTATATTGGTGTCTGAACTGTCTTTCTCTCAGTGATTTATCTTGTTTTTAATTCCTTACATATTGGTCTCCCCTGTTACAGATGAGAGCCGGGCACCTTTAATGGACCAGCCCGAGACAGTCAACAGTCTTCCAAATGGCAGTGTTCCAGGAAGGTCGGCAACGAGTAGCAGCACCACAACGTCTAAGGTAGGAGACTTTACCACCGTGCACGTATGGAACTGTTGTGTTCTTTTGAGAATATGTGCATTTCACTCGTTTGTATTTCAATACACGTGTGTATAATCCAATCGGCGCTGACAATGCAAGTTTGGATTTGGAAAATATTCTTATCGCAGATGTTTACTGCTTTTCGGTATTTGAAAAGAAGTTTTCATTTAATGTTTTGGACTAGCTTTGCTGTGACAATGCCAGAAATAACTGACATGGGCAGTGGGCATGCGCAGCAGACAGCTAGGTATTCCCCACAGAAATACACTCAAGAAGGGGGTTTTCTGAGGAATTTTGATTTGGGGGGCGAGGCTTTCTCCGCAATTTGCTGATAGCTTGCGACAAAAAA
This sequence comes from Phoronis australis, assembly GCA_002633005.1. Lineage (NCBI taxonomy): Eukaryota > Metazoa > Phoronida > Phoronidae > Phoronis > Phoronis australis. The sequence goes on along the minus strand of NMRA01000098.1, from coordinate 459,993 downwards.
GATAGACCTGTAGCTGCAGTATGCTGAATATTGGAAAAATTGGTGAAAAATTTTTGGTGTCCATTGAAGTTTGAAGTTTACCCATGTTGATGGTTGCGCAGAAAGTCATATTCGAGCGCAGATGAGATCCATTTTTGATTCAAATCTGTGGAGAGATGTAATCCAGTTCCCTTGTTTGCCGTTAGACGAGGACACAAACATTGCGACCTAGATATCACAAATGCAGTTTTCGAGTGAATTTTCAGAAAAAAGTTGGTGTCCACTGAGGTGTTGAAAACGGGTTGACAGCCAGAAATGTAAGAAGTCACTTATTGTCTCGTGGTCTGTAGTGCAGTTTGCAAGCCCTAATGAGGACGATTTCGTTCGAAATGTAAATGTCCATTCCCACTTGTTTTGCAACATGCAGTGGGTCATGTATTTGCTAAAAATTTTTGAAGTCTCAAATCATTGCGTAGAGAGCACTTTGTTGCTGTTTTTTTTTTTGAATTGATGATGTCTTTGATTAGGTATCACATTCATGAGAAAACAGAAAACATGCTCGTAAGCGTATCTTGGATGTCAAGATGGGGTCCCTGACCTCAATTCTCAAAAGACAGACGCTTTTGCGGACATCCTCGCTGGAGAATTATAGTTCACGTATAAGTTCATTTCCTTTAACAGCCTAGATACCATAGCATGTTATAAACTTTATCCAAGGCTGTCATAGTTATAACAGTGTTATGTTTCTGTTATGGTGTGTTTCAGTTTGTTCGGCTTTGAATAGATAACTGAGTTATTTTCTAAAGTTTAACCACTCAGCAATAACAATTACTACTCGTTATATTTAAGAAAATAACAGAATTTATAAAATAAGGCTGTTACACTACACTTATTTTGAAAGTAGCAGATTGATATGAGAAACATGACCATTTGGCTCTAAGTGTTATATTAATAGCCATTTATTCAATAGACTTATTTTGTCTTTTTCATAATATTACTTAAAAATTTGTTTGTGCAAATAAATTGACAGGTAGCTGTCATGATGAGAAATTGAATAGAATTTATTATATTTTGTTCACAGAGCTCTCAGCAGTCATCTCTAAAGAACAAGAAAAAGAAGAAAAAGCGACCTTCATTTAACTCCGGCGAATCATCCACTGAGGAGGAAGACATTCCTCGTCCAATCAGGAAACCAATAGTGAATGAAGTCCCTCGACGAGGTCGTAAGGAGGTCATAGTTGTGAAACATCCCGCCTTGACGAGATGTCAAGAAAAGCCAACCATAGCTCCTTGTGCATCAGTTGAAGGTTTGTCCCAAAGATATTGTTTCAATAGAGTTTATGATGCCTGTGTGAAAAAATATTTCTCTGTACTTGTTGCTGGACTCGAGTCAGGCAAATAATTGAAATTCAAGTTAAACCAAATTTTTATCTGACTTAATGCTTTGAAACAAAACATGATCTTTGATCCAGGAACAAAAAATCCCCAAACCTGCTTGGATTTTCTGGATAATAATAATCTGGTATAATTTAATCAGCTTCTCCAGAAAAGCCTGAGACATTGGCAATGAAATGCCAATGACCTCAAATTGTTTGTGGAAAAAACTCAATACTTTACGAAGGCTTGTAAAACCTCGTTTAATTTCAATCCCTAACAATTCAAAGCCAATAAAAAATAATGATTCAGTAACTTGAATAGATATGGACTCAGTATGTTTGATGGTGTTCTTGGCATTTGATATTGATTAATGCCAAGTTTCATTTCAGTGTACAGCAGTTCTCAAAATAACTGGACAGCATCGAAATTGGTTTCAACACACAAAATGTTGACTATCCAAACAGTTGAGAAATAAGCACTATAATGTCATATTAAACTCTGACAAAGACACCTTTTTATTGTGACAAATGTCTGACTCAATTGCCAAGTAATTGTGGCAAAAAGTTAGTCCAAGTTCGGCAGAATCTGACAGAAATCTGTCGAAGTTTGTTTTGTTTATTTTGAAAATTATTGTAGTGTGTACTGATAATGATTTTGATCACAACGTATTTAATGGTGTTAGTTGTAAAAATGCAAGCTTGGGTGTTTTAGGCCCATAAGAGAATCCTGGATTTGCCTCTTAAATACATTTAGTTGCCCTGCTTCAGGTTTTAGTTTATCTCTACACATATGTGCTAAGGCTCTGCAGAATAAATTGGTAATTGGCTATTATTCAACCAAAAGATTTTACATGCAATTATTGGAAAATGACGTATTTTGATCTTCTTCAAAAGAGAGTTAAATGAAAATGACAATATCATTTAGGCACTGGTGTTTCAAGTGGAGATGAGGCTAAATCAAGTGTTTCAGGATACGGCACTACAGCTATGGCTGATACACTGAATACCAGTGGAGAGAGGGCGCCACTGAATGGTAACATTTTGTTGTCTGCTGCTAAAATTGTTTGTGGAATAGTAACTTTACACATGGTGTGAACTCATTTTAGCAGACCCATGTTTTGTCATGAGTATTTTATTATTACAGATTAAGATCAAAAAACAGTTCTTGACCTCATAAAATAGTAAAAACTAACATCAAATGATGTAAAATGGTGTAAATCAAAAGACAGTAAATTCATTTTAAAAAGTCACAGACGTTACTGGCCCTTCCTCAGTGTGAAATGACAGAAAATGCAGACAGCACACCTGAAGGGAGCTGTGTTTGCCAGTGCCCTTAACGTTTATGCCGTTTTAAATAAATATACCAACTGTAAGCATCTGTTATGATTTCACATTATTCTATACTTCTTTAAATCAAAACATTTAATGGGCTCTGTGTTCACGATAGGTTGTAGTGTGACTTCAGGTTCAAAATGGTATAAAGGAAATTTGGTAATATATTCAGCCACAGATTTAAAATTAACAAAATTTAATCACGCTTTGTTTCCTGTACATTACAAAAATTCCCCGTTTTGTATCAAATTCAGATAACAGCGCATTCAGTCCAGCTATTATGTAATCTAGCCCAGTGTTAAGCATTCTCATGTTTTTTGCCATCACAACTCACAGGCTAATTATCTACCATGATTCAAAAAGTTACTGAAACTGTTCATCATCGAGTACCAGAGAACCAAAACCTAACGCATCTATTTTGGCTTTTATTGTATTTCTTTGCAAAAAAAATATATGAGCTTAGCTTTTTATGAGTAATTCAATTTCAGTAGCCAAACAGTTAAAAAATCACAAGTTTTGGTCGACGGTACATCAATTTATATTATCCATTGCTTTAATACCGTGGAGTCGTCGCTAATACAGAAATTGCTTTACTACACACGAGGCTATTTTTCAAATTCCCTGCTAAATAGGCCTCCTGATGACAGCAGGTCCTTATACTAATCAGTGGATGAAATACAAGCTAAGTGCTGTGAAACTGGTCGAGCCTCTAGTGGTAAGTTTACTTCATGGGTCTATCGTTAGTTGACTTGGTTAACTGAATTTCATGCCTCACCGGTGTTTCAGATTTCCCTGAGCGTAAGAGGGCTAGTGGTAACAGTTCTCAGGATGACACAGAATGGAACATCCCCCCGCCTCCACTGCCTGAGCCAATCAGTAACGAGCATGATGAAGACCGTCATTCAGACTTTGGCGCTCCGTTCACTCTCCAACTCCAACAAAACAGTTTACCGAGGAAAGTCGACACAAAACTTTCAACGTTCTCTCCGCTTAAACCCAACCGTGTGTCACAAGGTGATGAAGAAGATTGGCCGTTACCACCTCCAGACGGATTTCAATCTGATATTTTCTCGCCAAAATCTCTCCAGAATTTGACACGTCCCCTACAAAGTGGCGATGGAGAATCGGTGAGTGAGAGGTGGAGGTGGAATAAGGCAGGAGGTGTGTGACAGCTTTGGGATCGGAAAAAAGATTTAGAATAGGCAGGTGGTGGTTTGGAATGGTAGGGTGATGGGGCTTCAGCATGGGGAGAGAGGAGATATGGGAACAGGGGACAGGGCATTGGGATGGAAGGACGGTGAGAGAGTATAGGTTGTTGAGGTGATGAGGAAGGAAATATGATGTGAGAGAGCAGGGACTGAGTCGAGTTGCAAGGTCAGGAGCCAGAGTGGTCGGGCGATAAAGGGTTTGAACTGGGAAGGAATGTGGGATGGGATTGGATGGGAGTTAGGAGGTATGCGAAGGGAAAGGAAGATAGTTTCAACAGAAGAATTTCACTAATTATAGCAAAAGTAATTGGCAGTAAATTGGTCCTTCTCATGGTTGAAGTGTTTTATGAAGGGAATGGTGAATGCCCGCAATGTCTCTAAACATCGTCTAATGGTTGCTATGGTATGCAACTTAAGAATGACAATGCATTCCTTTTAATTGGTGCTTCATACTTTAATGAAAAGAGATTTCACTTGTTTCCAAGTAAGATAAGGTTTCAATTCAGTTACATGTTCATTATCTTTTAAATGTTAAGATAGCCTTAATTGTCCAGTAGCCCGGGGTACCCACAAGTGTTTGGTGGTACTACCCATGAATCATTTTAGCTGGCTTGTGACAACCTTGAGCATTTTTTAAAATATTCATGCAAATTAAGACTACCATTATGCAAAAATTTATTTTTCCTTTTAACTTCCTCACCAAGCACTGCAGTTAGATTATGTTGATGTTTTCACCCTTGGTCAGTGAATTTAATGGAGCTATGTTGGCGAGAATTTTCATAGATTATGCAAATTAAAGCACCCATGATTAAAAATTCTACTTGTGCTTACTGATATCAGGCACTACAGGCTAATTATATTGATATTTGCCCCCATGTTTCTTGTTTCTAAATGAAACCATTTGTAGGTTGTTGCATGATAAAATTTGCATGATTAATGCAATTAATAGCCACCATTATTGAAAATTCTGATATTTGAAATTCTGTTTCTGCTCATTATAACTTCTTTCCCAGTGCTACATGTGGATTTTTTGATGTTTACACACGTTTTTGTGGTCAGTGAATTTAACGAAATCGGTTTGCATGTCTACCGAATTTTCAGCGTTTTCAACTCACAAAATGTACACTCGAGATGAGCTAATGGCCAGCGTACACTTTTAGTAACCTAGAAATGTTGATGAAAATCATCTTTAAGGAAACGTCGATTGTCTGATTTCATTGGCCAGGTCAGCACACGCAGTAGCACAAACAGTAGTGCAGTCACCGTGGTGGAGGCTGGCAAGGTTGGGGTGAACGATCGCCGCGCCAGTCGTGGCGACAGTCCCGATAGTCCGCTGGATGATGGCTATGAGACCGCCATTACACATGGACACAGCAACGAGCTGGAGCCGGAGAACAACAACAAGAAGGGCACAGCAAGGCATCATGGGAAACATAACGGAGGAGCTCCTAAGTGAGTTGCTGTACTGTACATTCATGGAAAAAAATTCACGTGTACTATGGTGTCGACATAATTTGTTTGAACTGAAGTCCTCAGAGATAATTGCTCAGCAACCTTTCTGCTCTTTTCTTGAATCTTGTTGTATCTTTGGACCCGATGCCTCCAAAAACTTTGGAATTTATTTATATATTAGGTGCTCGTTTGGCACGCTCAAGCAAATTTGCAAATGCTGTTCAGTAGTTTTGGGTTGATTTGCTGGCTTTGGGTCATGCAGCTTGGTTTATGAATTTGTAGCATATCTGTCCATACACTCTAATTGTGGAATTGTTCACCTGATGCCCATATTTTCCAGTTCCCATCTGGCTATGATCAGTGTCCTCTCGGCAGTGATTTGCCTGGCTAGTGGAGTTTACAGTCAATCTGTTGTGTCACCTCCACAAGTTCACATCACCGTCTTCCTACCAGCAGGGTTCGCTGTTAACAGTGGATCAGAAGTGTATCTCAACGCTAACGCCAGTGCTGAATTCACAAATAAAGTGCCAGACTTCGACGCTAAGGTTTATGGTATGTACAATTAAGAATGCTTTTTACCGAGTTTTTATCCTGGTATGATTGGCACACCTGAGGGTTGTTTTAACTTTAAAGTTTTGCATAGTTTATATTATAGTAGGTGATGCAACTACAACAGTTATAATGGCAACAAGATGTATATGAATTAATAGCCTTGTTTGTCTCTTCAGATGTGAAGAACGCCTATTTATCCAGTACCAGTGAGCCGTCAAACTGTACGAACTGCGAACAAGGGTGTGACCAGCAAACTGGTAGATGTGTTTGCACCAGGGGGTTCAGGCTTTACAGTGGTAACAAGTGCACAGGTGAGAATGGTGAAGATTGAGGTCAGGGGTGAAGGGCCAGGGGTCAAGTGTGAAGGGTCAAGGGTGAAGGAGTTGATAGCTACTTGAGGTATAGACATCGTTGCATTTTCAGCAGTAAATGTGAGATATCATGGAGGTGAAGATTGGAGTCTGGGGTGAAGGGTCAGGGAGGGCTGGTAACAGCCAGCCAGCTAGCTGTATGAAGACTGTCGTCAAAATACAGCTAGGTACCACTGTGTGTTGCACTCCGTTAGACCCCAGAATTTCACACAGCCCAGGTAGTTCTGATCGTCACTTGTCGTGAAACTTATATCAACATGTAGAGCTAACAACTTGCTGAGGACTGCATGCAAAATCTGGTAAACTGACACTGGCCTTGCCCGTTGCAGCCGTTCAAGTGAAAAACAATCTAATAAACGACTTTATTGCATTATTTTCCACCTTTTTTAACAAAGAAAAGTCTCGTCGTTTTGAAAACATTACACTCGTGACACGCGCACGCACCATTTCCTAAATTTTCTGCAAAATCTCTCGGGAGGTGATGTCAGCTTCTCAGCAGCAAAATTTGTTCTGAAATTTGGTTTGCTGGTATTAAAATACTAAAAACTTGTAATGAAATGAAATCAGTTGCGATAATTTGTTGTGACATGTACACAACCTCGTGGATGAAGAAAGTTGATTGACGAATCGACGAAAAATGAAACTGGCCGATAGGTGATGCAATATTTCATGGCGCCAAAAGCCGACGCAAAAGATTGCTCCACAGAATAATGGTAGAATGCTAATTTTTCCAACACCAGTAAGTAATTTAGTTAACTCAAGGAAGAGTGTAGTTTTAATGACACTACTTTTGTGTCAAATTTTATTTGGCCAGTTTTTTACCCACATCAGTACAAAGCTGTATATTTAATATACTGCTTTACAAAAAGGCTATGTTGGTAACTGCATTTTATATAGACATTGTATTATTATGAGTAGCAAAGGTGGGAAACATATGCTGTGTGGTTCAAGGGCTTTATTATTTTTAAATGCATTGGAGGGTTTAGGTTGAAACGGCCAAGAAACTGTAATATCTCAGGACTGTTTGTCTTCCGTCCGTATGCATGTGAGATGATGGATGTATGAAAGACTTAATGAAATATTCACCTGTCTCTGGACTTTCTTGTAAACAGTTGGTGTTTTATATTTGTGAACATTTTGCTGTCATTGTTTTCCTATTTTCCTCGTATTCTCCAACAGACACCCTGGAGTGCTTGATGATACCATGTGATAAAAACGCTCGTTGTGAAAATACACACGGATCATACAGGTGCACATGCAAGAAAGGTTTCTATGGCGATGGAAAAATATGCTCAGGTAAGGCACATCTGTCAAACAAAAAACATCTTCCCCACGAACTTTTTGAAAAACGTTTTCTTCTCTCAAGCTTGGTAAGAGGTCCAAGTCGTGTCATTATTTTGATGTTTGTAATAAACAAATATGTATAACCTAATTCTATACAATTATGTACAAAGTAAGAGGACAGATAGACTTGTTGTGTGTTCTTTTGAAATATGTGCATCTTAATATGGCCTGTTATACTCCACTCACATTATGCCAAAGTTCTGCATTTGCTCCTTGTATCTTCCTGTTATGAAAATCATTGATCTATAATAGTCTGCACATCCATCTGAAATGGAGCAAACTTGTGTATAATTTTGTTCACGGTGTCAAAAGAATCCGGAAAAAATATTTCACATGAAATGGGTGGCTAGGATAGGCTGCATCCACCTCCATGGCTATGTGAATTAATTACAAGTGTGTTTGTTCCATGTTACATGTGCTGAAGATGGGACTTGGGTTCTGGATAGTTTACTTTCCTGATTGACCTTAATTCTAGATCAAAGCGCATAACCAGTATTAGCAGTCCTGGTTTGTTCTCTAGTGTCCCAGGTTGAAATTAGGTTTTAAAGAAAGGTGTTTCGTTTTTGAACAAGAACTATGAAAAATGATAAATGATGGTAGCTATTTGTAAAGTCAGAAATAGGTCGCCATGGTTTAACGTGGCTTTTTCTGGTTAGTATTTCAACTTATTGTCAACAGTTGCAGTCTTTTATCTGCAATGTAAATTCATTTTCAGAGTTAAACAAGTCAGGTTAGGTGCTCAGTTTGTTACCTTAGAATTTTGTAACTTTTGGTCTTGAGTTGGCTATAAACAATAACTTACTATTTTGCATGAGAATTTACACAGAGGTTGTGATAAATAAGTGAGATTTGTGAAAGTTAATGATCTTTTGACACATACATTTTTCATTGTTTCATTTACAGCACAGTTCCAGTTTCAGCGTTTAAGTGGCCAAACCACTGTTCCATTCAAAAAGCGAACTTTTAGTTTAGACCACCTACCGCTATAACACATGAGATGAGACATGGTTCTTGGGTTTGCAGAAAACTGACAGTTTGTTATTCCATGCGGGATCATGCTAGTTCATGAAGTGATACGCCGCGACAATCCAGTTTGTAGAAACTTGTCTCAATCAATAAGTTACAAACATGCATTTCTTTCAAAGCCCTGAAGTTACTAATTTAACTGAGCAACAATTTGAGGAGCAGTAACCATGAGTCATCTAAACGAAATTGTTTGTGATGGAAGTCATGGTTTACACCCATTTATAATGGAGGATTATCAGTTAGGAATGAACTGCATAATTATTTTTTGTCCACTGCATCGAGCACACTTAACATACCATGTTCTTCCTGTCTTCCGTTAGTTTGTTATTTCTGCGTCAAAGTTAATTCTTGCGCATTGTTTTTTTAGTTTCTGTAACTTGAACTGTATGCTAGTGTTCTTTATACACTACTGGTTAGTCTATCAGTTCGGTAATTTTACTAGTAATGTAACTAATTTCCACTCTATATTTTTCCTTGTTATTGGTTAATTAAATTTGATGATTGTGCATTGATTTTTGGTTTCAGTAACTGGAACTGTATTTTACAGTGTCCATTACACTACACCATAGACCCTAAGACATTTGGGAAACCAGCTTGCGTCATCATTTGCTTAGATTTTAATGTAGGGCATAAATTCTCTTGAAGTTTTACATTTTAATTGAATCTTGCATTTTTACGAATTTCTTGGGTCTCTAGAATGCAGCCACAGTCAGTCTTTCAGTTTTGTAATTTTACATATTTCCTTGCAGCTTGGTCTGTGAGATCTTTGTTTTTTTTCCATACTTTTTTGTTGTTCTTGTGTTCTAGAATTGTGACCATATCCACCGTGTATGTTTCAGCATGTCAGAACACTTGCCCAACAGGTCACTTTCGGGCCAGGCCATGCCCCGATAAGTTGTGTCAAGGTGTGTTACTCTGGTCGTTTAATATGCCTGCTGTTCATGGTGTCGCCATCTGTTGGCAATGGCACTAACACGTACCCTGTACCTCTGTCGCTAACTAACTGTGCTCATAACTTTCGCTTACGTTGACTGTACTGACTTAGAGAGGGAAATAGTAAACTAAAAATTCTATACATGCCAACTGAGTCAAACGCATCTCCGTCAGCACCTGCTGCATGCCACGCCCCCTTGTGGTACTTAGATGATTGGGATAGGAGCCTCTATTTTGGCTCTTCAGTGCATATAGGCAAGCCAAATCAACCAATTGTGTGGCAATGCAGTACAGTGACTTACAAACAAAAGACTTTGTCTGGCTTTTTGGAAGTTCGTGCGTCTGGACAAGGGCAGTGATGGTAGTAGTGACCATGTGTAACTGTTCAGAGGGCACCAGGGGCTTCATCCTAGGTTGTTAACTTCTAGCCCGGGGATAGTCATCAATAAACCTATGTTAAAGTACGGTATCTCCTTATATTATTGGTTGCAATACGAGTTCCATTACTATATGCAAAATATACTGGAGAAATTATATTCAGACTGACTAGTTTTATCTATGATTGACACTAATCTTCTTTTGAACAGTTTGAATTTTTTGTTTTGGTGATGTTATTTTTCCTATTACTTTATCTTGATTATGGGTTTCTCTTTTATTTACAACACTTTCTAATGAATAATATTTCTGATAATAAAAAGATTTGTGTCCTTAAATTAGGGTCAATGTCTTAATAGGTCCCAATTTATGATATTAAGAATTCAACACAGAGTTCACTATCAGTTTGTATCAAAGTTAGAAATAGACTTGAAGATAAAATAAAAGAAGGAAATCAATGTCAGCACATATCTATAAATTCACTGAAATTTTAGGAAGTATAATTGATTTCCTGTCTGGGATTGTTTCTTGAAACTGCGGCTGCTGCTTTGGCATTCAGATTGGTGTGTTGCATAGTACTGGAACATATTCATTGGCTTCATGGCATTACTGAGAAGAATTCTGGTCAACATGAATGTTGCATACAGAGAATAAGATCTAGTGATGCTTTATTTCCATGGTATTTTGTTGCCGGTTTGTTGCATGACACCATGTGGTTTGATGTAAGATCATGCGGAGAGCTACATTCACTCTGCACATTGCATGGCTTGTAATTTTTTCTTGACAAGAATGGTTGTTTGAGAACCAGATCATTACTGAATAACAGGCATCAGACTAGCTCTCAAAATCTGGACCCCTGAAAGTGGCTGTTGCCATTAAACCAGCATCATGTTTATGATTGCGGGCGCACAAAAAGTTGCATTGGACTACTGTAGTGAATGGTCCACCCACACACAGTGTTAGTTTTTAGTTACAAAGCAAACATCAAACACATTTCAAAACTTTCTTTATTGTAACTAAAACAGACCTGGACCTTAATGTGTAACCTTGTTCAAGTCACTTGCTATGGATTGAACATATCTTATCCATGTTAACCTGTCCCCTCACCCTTCACCTGTCACCCTTCACCCTTATTTTCCCTTGTTGCAATTCCTGGGGTCATCTATTCCATGGAATTGACTTAAGACAGAAGTTTGGTCTTTACAATTGCTTAAACAATATTTAGCCTTTTAATGTTGAAATTTTGTTGTACAGAAGTAGATGTGTGGAGTGTAAGACCAAATTTTTGATTTGAGTCTTGAGTCTTTCTTCATGAATCAGACCCCTGCTTTCAAGCTTCTCTATGTAATCTAATGCCGTTCATTAAAGTTTGTACATTTCCACGTTGTTTCTTATAAGATACTTCTGCTGAAACTTTGATTGACGGAAAACTATGTATATAGCACCATGTGTAATATTCTGTGAACTAATTGTGTTAAGTTTTGTTGGAGTCTGTGAAGTTAGACCAATGATAATGCAGGGACACCTTTAACCAATGTTTTAATTGTTGTGTATTGGAGCTCACTTGCTGTAAATGTACTGCACATTTCATCAAGACTCGTTTTGCTTTGTAGAAGTTACTATGAAAACCCACTGAGACATAAATCAAAAAAGATGCTTTTAATAACAATTTTGAAAATTAGCCAGACATGTTTGCTTTGAGTGTGGGATTTGCACACTCACCGTCAGATGAACTATCTCGTCCAAATTTGAACTGGATAACCCCTATATTTTAGTGTCCATTGCTTAAGACTTAAAGTTCTGACTTAAACTTTATTCCCCTAATGCTAATAAATGTATTAAAGACTCATCCCTGTAAACCAAAATGTGTCCAAGCACACAGTCGTGTAATGAGTTCATACTTAATGAATAAGGAAAAAAGCTGAAAATATTTTAGAGTTTTAGTTCGTGCGTTGATCTATTTAAAATGTAGCTGATTTTTCTGTCTCCAGTTGAAGTATGCATGTCTTATTAAATATATTATTCATAAGTAAAGCAGGTGAATATTTTTAGGCTAAAATATTGATGAATGTTTGTTGATAAGTAATGTTGTGAATACTCCGTTGTTGCCTGGTTGTTGTCTTCTCTGTGGTAACACATTCAAATCAATTGTTGCTATGACAATGTTTTCATTAAAAATTAACCAAAATTGATGAAATTTGACAATTCATTCATAAGTTAGTTATCTATTTCAATTCAGTTTATTTTCCATGATGCCATTTTTGGTATTACCATGTTTGGCTCTTTCTAAAATAGTTAGGGATAAGCTTGTACAGTTCTTCAACATCCGACTCGGCTGGTGTCCGATTTTTATACATGTCTTACTGTTTACAAGAACAAGTTCAATGTTTTGTTTTATTTGAGGAAAATTTGCAAGTGGTATTTTGCTTTGCATTGTGCAACATGTTAACTTCAGCTTCTTCCTTTTCCCTCCTGCCGTAGTTCCTTGCTGTATTTGGTAAATGGTTTTTCTGTAGATACAAGTATAGTTCATCCATCATTCATATACTCAGGGGTGGTGTTCTTGCGGTAAAATCTCATCAATTTTGGACGATAATAATTGTTAAGATCACCCGTTTTTCGTCTTTCAAAGTCTTCTTACAATTTGTGAATGCCCGACAGTTTTCAAAATATTTTTGATGGTAGCTGTGGTACAGGACTTGAACATTGTAAAGCATTAAGTTTATGCTAGTTGTCTTTTATGAAGAAATGAGGATGCAAAATTTTTTTTCTTCCATGCTGTGTCCCAAATTGATAAGATTTTACCATGCTTTATTTTGTGAAGTCTTGTCAACTTCTGTCACAGAAATAAGTTAATAGGCTAACAATTGATTTATATATAATATTATTTTTAAACAGAATCTGCACTAAGTTGTCTTAGGAACTGATAATCGTTCATATTATTTTACACGATATTGGCCATTTTGCCATAGCCCTTCTGTCGTTCACGAACTGGTAATTCATTTTTTATCTTTTCAACAGAGTGTAAGGAGTTTTGTCCACCAGAGAGCTACATTACTTCGTATTGTGATGAGGCCGAGGACATCTTGTGTACAGCATGCGAAGCCAAGTGCACACCAGACAAGTTTGAGTTCTCGCCCTGTACTAACCACACAGACAGAGAGTGTAAAAGTATGGTCATGTTACTAAGCATCAAGGCTTAGAATAATTTAGGGGTACATGCAGGGTGAACCCCCCTGCCCACTAAAACTAATTGATAAAAGATGAAAAGATGCCTGCAGTTGTCATTTGGACTTTACAGTCAGCCTCCTTTGGAATATCAATAGTGTCAATTTTTCGTTTGCATTTCCTGTCGTTATACAGCTGAAAAGAGGTTGGATGGAGACCCTTTACCTATAGTGGGGAGCTTTAGCAAATTTCAGATTTGTGCTTGTGCTACTCAGTAGACAAGAATTTTTCTTTGTAAACTTCATTGTCAAGCCTCAGTTTTATGGTTATGTTTAGCTAAAATATCAGATTATTCCTGCTAGATATTTCGTGCACCAAAGCGTTATGGCCAGTCTAACAGCTAGAGCTCCATTTGGTGTTCCTTCTTATAACCTCCTAGTATGCCTACCATATTGCCTTTGTTTCCAAAAATGACAAGCTCGATCAAGCGTCATTGTCAAGTTTCAATCTCTCAAGTAACCGTGAACTATCGGTTCTTCCCAATCCTAGAAATCTCAGTTTTGATCTGAGTGGTTCAGACCCCTTTTAAATAATATAGTAATCCACAGTTTGAATCAGATCTTATTTTTTAACGGAATTCTGGTTTGTAGCAACTTTAAGTATCCGATTTTGTTTCTTTAAGGTAAAGACCTGTTGTCAAGTGGGAAGCCTTCGGCCAATGTAGTAGTTGAAGATCGCAGGTTATTGCACCGGGATAATGTATTCAGCGTTTACTACAGTCACTCTACAGTTAAAAGTGGGCAGTACCACATCAAGAGAGGTAGGGTTTTGTATTTTAAAGCCTTTTTGTTATTTTTAATGTATTGGGCTATTATGAAGTGTAATCACTTTGACTTGTAATTTTTTGTGAACTGTGCGCAATCTTATCAAAAAGAACAGTGGGTTGAAGTATCGGTGAAAACAGTGATTGGCGAACAGGTAGCACTGACATTTTTGTGGCACTCAGAGTTGAATCATATGATAAGCTTTATTTTGTTTTACCAACCTCTTACCGTACTCAACAATGTTTCTAATGGCTAAACTTAATTGTGTACAGCAACCAATGATCATTGAAAAAGTTTCCAATTTTCTTTTTCCCTCTCAACATCGGCCCCGAGCATAACATTGGATTCTGATGATGTCATTCTGATGAGTGATGACATTGTCCTTGCATAAAAATACCAGTTAATCTCTTCTGTTTTACATTTTTTGTTTACTGTTGCTAGGCACTGGACTAGAGATCTCAATCACGATGGAGAAGTTGAACATTCTGCCATCTTTTAGTGTGGTCAATCACTCACTGGACACAGAGAATGATGGCTTCAACATGACCCTACTGAAAAGATACTGCCCCTACCCCATCCCAGACATGTACCAGTTGACTGTAGTGAGGCATAATGTAAGTTATGTGGACACTTAACCCTGTTCTGGCTTATAACTACCTCCAGGTCACTTAAATTGCTCTAAAAAAAATACTCCCTGTTGCCCTCGTCAACACTAATAGGAAAAGTTAGGACTAAATTTGAGGCGCGCTAATCGACAACTGTTAGAAAAGATTGTCCTCCTCAAATATAGTATCCACTTTGTTACACGTTAACTCACACATGCAGCCATCATTTGCCACACTTTTTTACATTTAGTTTTGAATTTTCCTTGTGAAGCCTGTTGATGGTGATGTTCTTATTGGCCAGGACAAGACCAGTGCCTACGTAGATCCAATGGAAGCATACACTGCTGAGGTGAAGCCATGTGTCACTTACAAGAAGTTTGGCTCTGTTCCCTCCTCCAACGACAGAACAAGGAAGTCTAGCTTTTTCAGCCTCCAAGCCACTCCTCTTACCGATAAGTTCGGGCTCAGTGACGCACTCAACAGTGCTAAAACCATCCTTGTGGAACCTTTGCCACAGTAAGTACAGTATGGCAGTCACCACGTGCAGGTGTTGTCTTTTCAAGACAGTCATTGCTGTCCCCCCTGGGTTTAGTGAACCGTGTTCAGCTTAGTAGTAAACTGGTGACTATCTATTCAGTCTTTTGTTAGCGAAGGCTTTGCTTAAATTGGGCCATTTGGTGCTGGTCATTACAGGGTATAATCTGGTATGATCAGGCATTGCTGTAGTCTTTTAATTGATCACATGAATCAACCATCAGTCCCCTGATGGTGGGTTATAGGGGATAGTAGTGGTGCTGTAATGAAATAAGTGGTCCAGTTAGATGTGAGTGTATATGCATTTGTGTTGTTATGAATAGGAAAGTTAGATGTTGCCAGCACCAACAACAGTATAGTGTACAATTAATCCTGTGTCTTCAGGTTACACTGAATGCCAACATTCTCTCTGTGTGGACTGTTTTAAACCAGCAGCAACATACTGTGTGGATGGGGTTTGAGCCAGCACTAAGCAGGGCTTGGAATTTTCCTATTTTAAGAGGATTTCCTCTTCTTTGTTTTCGATTTCCTCTTTGATTTCCAGTTTCCTCTTTTTCGTCTCTTTTATCATTATTTTTCCTCTTTTTTTGTCATTGGTCATTCCAAGCCCTGGCTAAGATAGCGTGTGGACATTATTTAAATAAGCATGTGATTGGAGGAAGATGTAACTGAGAGGTCACCAATCTTCTAGCTTGGCCAAAGTTTCTTTTTAATTCTGTGTAACACTTATGGAAAAATTGCCACAGTGGATCCTTGTGCTTGCAGAGCTTGATAGAAATTTCAACTTTAGGGCTGTGAAACACCATAGGAATATTAATTTTTTTATCTGTTACTCATCCAGATGTGCACGTGACAATGCCAACTGTGATGCTTGCGTGAAGACGTGCTCAACACGCATCACAAGAAAACGAGACGGCTGGTGTGGCCTATCCACCAACGGATCAGACGAGAGGCAGTCGACCCGGTTAAAGATGTGTTTTGACTGCTGTGTGGAGACTAACTGCACATACATCTGTAGGAACTATAACAAAGGAGACTGCCTCCCTGTCAGGTGAGACCAAGGACATTGTTTGTAACTGATTTGAACATTGTCCTGAAAGTGTTTAATTAATATTCCCATCACCACCAAGGTCTTCACTACAATCATCACCATCTGCGCTAGGGGAATTGACATATTGCCATTGCCACCACTGTCACCATGACAACCTTTGCCACCACCCTAACAACTGTCATCATCCCCACCATGTTGCCATTGTCATTGCCACCATGGTCACCATCACCATAATAAATAACCCCACTGCCAAAACCACCATCAGACCGCCGCAATTCTCATTGGTTATAAGTAACATGTATTCTTCAATGTACTGCAGATGTCGCCGTGGTTCCATTGCCGAGTTTGTCCTTCGACCCATTCCACCGTACGAAAAGACCAAGTTCACATGTCATGTACAGCCACTGCTCTCTGAATATTGGTACAAGTTCAGTTATGACATTAGTTACAAACAGAAGGCACTGAACAAAATGAAATCAGTGGCAAGGATACACAAAATGGACCATATTGTCACAAGGCGTAGCAGGTAAAACAGTGTATGGAGTAGTATTAGAGCAGATTAACACAGCAGATGTAGAGAGACAGAATCAGATGGAATTCTCCATCATAACGGTTGGTCCAAGTGGAATTCATCGTCATAGCAACAGACCATCATGTTCAGCAATGATGATTAATTCAGGAGAAATCTTTAATTTTAATATTTTGAATGCTCTATAGATGGGATTTTCTGCTGCAGCAACAATCAATTACTGATCATTTTCACAGCTAGGAAACAAAATAAGCTGTCGTTGGGCAACAAGATTTTGTCTGATTACTTTTGACGTGTACTATTTTATTGTTTGTGATTAATTTTGACAATGATGCATCAGCATTCTAAGGCAGTAATGTCAAGTCATGTGATGTCAAGTCATGTGATCAATGTTCTGCGTGTCATGGTTACCTTTAAAATGGTTGCCTGATTGCTGAATAAACTTTGTTATTTCTGGTTTAATTGGAACCTGACTGAGAACTGAACAAATGAATTGCCAATCAAGGGAATCCAAGCTGGACAATGAAGGTCATCTACCTTAGTTCAACTAGGAAGTTGCAACAGCTTTTTTGCATCTAAGGCTGGGCTTACATGTACCATGAACTAACACTAAGAAAATTTATCCAGTTTATATTCTGATTATCGGTTTGTAATATGCAGAGAAGGCATTTTTGAGTTGGAGCTACGGACGGGCCTGGATAGGATTCCGGACGTCGTGAAGGGCAGAACCGACAAAAATGGATCGGATGGACTACCGATCATGGAGGCCGGCCTTTATTCACCACAGGGAACACCCATCTCCAGTGGCACCATGTCTGGCAGTTCTGTCTATGTCAGACCACTGAAACCGTTCAGTGTCAACACACAGAGTTGGAGTAAGTTCTTGAAGGTTTGATGAGGAGTTAAAATATTTGTCACTCGCATTATGTCATTGTTTTTAATTTCCAGTTCATACATTACCCAGGAATCTTTGCTAATGATTAGTGAATATGGCTGGGGTTGAGTTGCCCCAGCTACGTTATCCTTACAACCTAAATATCTATATGCATCATACAGCAAAAATGAATATTTTGAAAATAAGTCGTGGTGATTGAGCGTACAGTTTACTTGAGATTATTATAAAAGAGGAATAGAGGGAAGGGGAAGGGGAAGGGGAAGAACTTTCATGCACTCATTCACACTCGTGTTATATTATTATTATTATTGTTTTTGCAACTGTTATTAACGTTTTATTGTTTTTGTTGTTTAATAATTCAAGTGGCATTTACATAGTGTTCAGAAACTTCTTAAGAATTTCAGTGCTATAAAGTGTATCGATGGTGTAGAACATTTATGTGTATAACCCTGTTGTTAATTGGCTTGCTTAATTTTTTTCTCAGAACAGGAAGGGTCGAGTGAGGAGAAGATCGCCAATCTGACTATCAGCGACAGTCTGGGCGACAGTGGCGTATTCGACAGAATTCCCCGCCTTAAGATCAAGTTTGATAAGACCTACGAGGGCAAACTCCCGAGGTATAAGATCCGAAGTAGCGACCAGACTCCTAGATTGACGATCACAGTGCGTCGAAACGAGTCTGTTCTGGAACACATGTACGGCAAGGCAAACTTGGTGGAGAGCAATGTCGTTGCCAGCATTAGTCGAGACTTCGACAAGTGGTCCATTCAAGTGTCCGCAATGATCGAGTCGTGTCCAGGTATGCGGCGTTTATTTTGAGAACACCCTGTTTGATGTTGGTCCACTATTGCTGTTACCTGCTGTTACGGCGTGACTTTAATGAGACAATTTAATAGAAAACATTAAGTTTAAAAGAAATAATATTTAATGAAGCTTCAACATTCAAAAACGAACATTTACACACAATTAATAAGTTTTCTCACTGGGTAGACCACTCTCCACGTGGCACCCCAAACTAATACTACTGAGTCAAGAGTCCATCTTATTTCACACAGTCCGTGCACAGTCTTTTGTGGTCAGCATCCGACCTCATCATCTTTGTCCGCTGAATGTCCCCAAGTCTACTGTATACACAAACGTTCCACTTTTTGTGAACAGCTTCTAACACATCTACACTGTGTCACGGCTGGCTCGCGACTGCCGCACCCAGGTCAAACATTTGAATGCACCCGGCCAACACAGCAGTTCATTTGCATATAATTGTCCCGGCAACAATCGCTGAAAACTATGTTCACAATTATCCATTCTTTGCCTTGAGGAGTATGTGCTCTGCAAAATGGCTTTTGATTTTGTGTAAGACTTTTGAATTAGACTAGTGTTTATTATCACGGATTACCAAGATCATTCTCCATTTATTTGACCCCAGCTTAACAAAGACTTTATGGTCCTGGCAAAAATTTTTGATTACCCCCTGTTGGTTTTAACTACCTGTGCCCAAAATGTGTCCTATCTTCCAGTTGAGTGAACGTGCCCCACTGAATTTCATGGTTGACTTTTATCCCGAGTTCAGTACTGACAGAATCAATTTTGCTCTAAGTCTTATTTTGATTTGTTTCTTTATACTTTTAGCAGTTATCAGTATAACCTCTGGTGTGTTCATTAACAATATTGATAATCGTTCATATGCAAAGCATTTTTACTATATACATAAGGCCACAGGCCTAACGTATAACGTGTTCCAAGACATAACATNAATGATTAGTGAATATGGCTGGGGTTGAGTTGCCCCAGCTACGTTATCCTTACAACCTAAATATCTATATGCATCATACAGCAAAAATGAATATTTTGAAAATAAGTCGTGGTGATTGAGCGTACAGTTTACTTGAGATTATTATAAAAGAGGAATAGAGGAAAGGGGAAGGGGAAGGGGAAGAACTTTCATGCACTCATTCACACTCGTGTTATATTATTACTATTATTGTTTTTGCAACTGTTATTAACGTTTTATTGTTTTTGTTGTTTAACAATTCAATTGGCATTTACATAGTGTTCAGAAACTTTTTAAGAATTTCAGTGCTATAAAGTGTATCAATGGTGTAGAACATTTATGTGTATAACCCTGTTGTTAATTGGCTTGCTTAATTTTTTTCTCAGAACAGGAAGGGTCGAGTGAGGAGAAGATCGCCAATCTGACTATCAGCGACAGTCTGGGCGACAGTGGCGTATTCGACAGAATTCCCCGCCTTAAGATCAAGTTTGATAAGACCTACGAGGGCAAACTCCCGAGGTATAAGATCCGAAGTAGCGACCAGACTCCTAGATTGACGATCACAGTGCGTCGAAACGAGTCTGTTCTGGAACACATGTACGGCAAGGCAAACTTGGTGGAGAGCAATGTCGTTGCCAGCATTAGTCGAGACTTCGACAAGTGGTCCATTCAAGTGTCTGCAATGATCGAGTCGTGTCCAGGTATGCGGCGTTTATTTTGAGAACACCCTGTTTGATGTTGGTCCACTATTACTGTTACCTGCTGTTACGGCGTGACTTAAATGAGACAATTTTATAGAAAACATTAAGTTTAAAAGAAATAATATTTAATGAAGCTTCAACATTCAAAAACGAACATTTACACACAATTAATAAGTTTTGTCACTGGGTAGACCACTCTCCACGTGGCACCCCAAACTAATATTACTGAGTCAAGAGTCCATCTTATTTCACACAGTCCGTGCACAGTCTTTTGTGGTCAGCATCCGACCTCATCATCTTTTTCCGCTGAATGTCCCAAGTCTACTGTAGACACAAACGTTCCACTTTCTGTGAACAGCTTCTAACTCATCTACACTGTCACGGCTGGCTCGCGACTGCCGCACCCAGGTTGAACATTTGAATGCACCCGGCCAGCACAGCAGTTCATTTGCATATAAATGTCCCGGCAACAATCGCTGAACACTGACGCCGGCTACGAAACAGACTATGTTCACAATTATCCATTCTTTACACCTGCATTTGAGCCTTGAGGAGTATGTGCTCTGCAAAATGGCTTTAGATTTTGTGTAAGAATTTTGAATTAGACCTAGTGTTTATTATCATGGATTACCAAGATCATTCTCCACTTATTTGACCCCAGCTTAACAAAGACTTTGTGGTCCTGGCAAAAATTGTTTGATTACCCCCTGTTGGTTTTGACTACCTGTGCCCAAAATGTGTCCTATCTTCCAGTTGAGTGAAAGTGCCCCAATGAATTTCATGGTTGACTTTTATCCCGAGTTCAGTACTGACAGAATCAATTTTGCTCTTAGTCTTATTTTGATTTGTTTCTTTGTACTTTCAGCAGTTATCAGTATAACCTCTGTTGTGTTCATTTACAATATTGATAATTGTTCATATGTAAAGCATTTTTACTATATACATAAGGCCACAGGCCCAACGTATAATGTGTTCAAGACATAACATTGTCAAGTGCGTTGCAAACTGAATAATAAATTGTGACGCTTGAATCCGTTTCACTATCAGAGTCCATATCAGTATCAGAATCCATTGCAGTATCGGAATCAGTATCAGTTTCAGAATCCATATTCCAATCTGATGTCAAGGTTGTATGTATTTCCCCTTTTTTACTTAAGGAAGGTGTGAAGGTACTGATGTCAGTACCACCACCAACATTGATATTGTTACATTTCCCACTAGTTCTTCTAGCCTTGATATCAATATCTGTATCATCATTATTTCCACCATCAGGTTTTGTACACCTCCAACTCCATGATGACACCTATCCAACAGAACCTATCTACAACTACGACCTGGGTATTGACTGTCCCAAGGAGTTCACCATGCAGTTTTCTATACCAACCACCAGAAAAATGTCATTTGAGCGACGTTTTACTCTGAGTTTGCGTGACAGTAAAAAGGTGGTTGTGAAGAAGTTACTATGGAAGCCATCCGTATCCAAGGAAGAGTATAAGATAGTGGCCGGCAAATGGAGGAAAAGCAGTAAGATTTTAGTATTGATCTAAAAGTATAAAAATTTCTTTATTTTAGATGTTGCATTTTTCCTGGAACTTGTTGTTCCTGCATAAAGTAAAATCTTTATTAGTTTAGGATGCGATATAGCTGAGACTTGAAATTTTATTTGCTCATTTTTTTCATATAAAATATGTATCACCAAATCATTGCTTTGCCATGTTCAAGTTTTGTATAATATCTGCTATCAGAGAAACTTGTGGGCTCTCACAACAATGTAAGGAGACATTGAAAATTGAGAAAAGGGCAATTTTGTCAATTATTTTTGTCTGAATTTGGTGAGATTTTACTGTTTGTAACCCATGTGCGTGCTATAATTCACAGGATGTAACAAGACTGTTAATTTCAGGTTTTGGCTGTAAAACTTAGGAACAAAGTAACATTTGATTATAAAGAAATTAATTTATTGATGTTTACAATCATGGAAATGGTTTCGTTTGGAACCATAACCTTCTCTGAGAGATGCTGTGAACATGTCACCTTTTTTCTGTCAAATTTCAGTGTCCTAAATTCGAATGGACTATTCCTCTAAATTCAAAGTCTTGTATTTCATAGCTCACATTACACCACTGTGAAAAAGTATTTTAATTTTTATGAACGGATGAACGGAATTCTTCATTAGTTGTATTTTGTTACAATACATTTTGCTTTTGTTGAAGCTGGCGAGAAAAAAAATGAGTCCATTTACAGCTATCAAATGGTCTCGGAAATTTCTCTCGCGGCCTTTTTTAAAGTTTGGCCATTTCAATTCAGTCATCTCGCATTGACGAAGTTTGATACTGATGCTATCATAGCAATTGAAGGGAAATTTTTAAAGTGACAATAAAGTTTCACTGAAAACAACCGTCACACAAAAACAACAATCACAAAATAATGACATATGTGACAACAGTCATAAAACAAATACCACAAAACACAACCGCCACAAAGACAACCACCACAAATAACTCGCACAAAAAGTATCCATCATAAAAACAACTGTCATAAAAAACGACCAGCATGAAAAGGAACTCCCACTAAAACAATCCCGACAAAAACCTACACCAAAACAAGCTTCACAGAAGCAGACGTCACTAAAACTTTTGATTTAGACCACATGCTATTACCAGATTGGTCTCAAATTATTTCTTAGTCCAAATAGTTGTGATATCTGGGCTTGGAAAAGAACTTACAGTTTGTTGTTGCCAGAGACGAGGAAGTTGACATTTGATCATTACGTTTGTCACGTGGTGTTGTCTCTAGCAATAGTGAACTGTCAGCTTTGCAAGACCAGAAACCACATTCGTTTTGGCCGATTTTATACGAATGGGTAAGTGGTATTAATGCATGGAACTTGGATTAAAGCCGTTTTAAGTTCGGTTTGATGCGCTTATGTCACATATTTTTGGTGTTCTCATTAAAGATTGAGTGGAATGAAATTTCGGCCTTAAATTTTCTGTGCTGTGATGGAATACGCTTCAGAGAAGAGATATCTGCAATTGAATTGAAATAGTGAAATTCCAAAAGATCCAGCCATCCCTATTGTGTTCAAAAACGTCTTTTGACTTTTGATGCACTTAACGGGTTTTTTTTAACAGCAATATAGTCCTAATTGTGATCAAGAAATTTTGAGACAACTTTTGTGTAGATAGACAGCTTAGTTTAAATGACGTTGGTTTTGTACACTGTTTAATAAATTTTAAAACAAATGCAGTTTCAGTTAAGAGTTTTCGAAGACAAAAATAATTTTCCCAATTTCGTTTCAACCTGCGTGAATGTTTTGCCAGGTAACTGGATAAAGAACAAATATGCGGGTGAAAGTTCCAAGAAGACGGAGAGTGCAAACGAAGAAGTCAACATTTCATTAACATTTATTGTGTCTGTGTGCGGGTTCGTTTTGCTGTTCGTTATTCTCTGGACTCTCGGATATCTAAGCATGGGTGAGTTGGTTGTTATAGATCACTCTATTGTAGTGGAGTAGAGTACATGTAAGCACTGCAGTAGCTAATTGTGGGGTGGCTACTGAAATGAATAAATAATTTAATTGGACATTTATTTTAATGTATTAGATTTTCACATTTTACATTAAATTTTTCTGTTCTCTATTTCTCGTCTTCACATAATCATTTGATTCACGTAATTACCCACATTTTAACTTTCGTTTAACATTTTACATCTTGGTGCAAAATTGTTGAGACTGGCAAATTAGTAAAATAATTTAATATACACATTCATTGTATTCTTAAATTGTCTTCAATTGCTTCATGTAATTTCACACATTTTCACTTTTGTTTTACATTTGCTTACACATTGATAGAAAATTGATGATTTAAACGTAGTAGATGTTGAAGTTGATTAACTTTCACATTTATGGTGATTTTGTCTCATATATCTTGTCTTCACATTTTTCTCCATTTCACATTTTTATCCCTGATATGTACCTGTGTCCCATTTTCACAGTTTACCTCATACAATTTCACAATGTTTTCACTACATTTTACTAATCTGCCATTTCAGAGGACGCTTACCCTCTTCCCAGTGAAAGTAAACTCAAGTGGGGAGTCTTGCTCACTCTCTTCTACTCAGTGTTTTGGACAGCCTATTCCTTGCTTATGACATTCACAGTCTTCATTCTGCTCTGGGGTGCTATTAACAGGTTTGTCAAGGACTTGGGTGAAGCTATGTGTTGGTGACTGGGTCTGGTGAAGCTATGTGTTAGTGTCTGGGTCTGGTGAAGCTATGTGTTGGTGGTTGGGTCTGGTGAAGCTATGTGTTAGTGGTTGGGTCTGGTGAAGCTATGTGTTAGTGGTTGGGTCTGGTGAAGCTGTGTGTTAGTGGTTGGGTCTGGTGAAGCTGTGTGTTGGTGGCTGGGTCTGGTGAAGCTATGTGTTGGTGGTTGGGTCTGGTGAAGCTATGTGTTGGTGACTGGGTTCGGTGAAAACAAGGCCTATGATTTCCACCTTAACTGCTAAAGAGGATCTTTGTTATGTAATTGCATTTTTTCAGTGTTGAGATGAGTTAAAGTCCTCCACAGCACTTATTTAATGAAATCAAAATCCTAAATTTCAAACTTGAATACGCCAAGCTAGCTGTAGTGACTGTTCATTGAAGCAATCAATTAATTTCATTCAATCTGTGTTGGTATTCAGTGTTAAAACATGTAATTAAAAAAGCTAACCTGCTGTAATAAAGAACCATGACCCGAATTTACTCAAAACTGCGAAATGGAATTGGGATAAAACTTTTACTCTGGATACTATTAACATTAGTTTGAAAGAAAAAAGAAAAATTTTTGTTTGCTGTCTTAAAAGAGAATAGTACTTGGTCATCAAGAAGTTCAAATCATTGGGTGATCTCTTAACTTTTAAAAATCTATTCATAAAGAGACGGTACATTCCATCATATCAAAGTTTTCACCCTCTTTGTTTTTGTTTAGATATCCATTCCTAAGGAGACGGTACATTTCATCATATCTATAAACAAAGTTTTTGCCCTCATGGTGTTTGCTATGATCTCCTAAAGTGAAAAGATCTTCATGAATTCAGGAATGTTTGGTTTAATTTATTCCGGGAACTCTTTTAGATCTGTGCAGCTTACATAGTAATTGTTAACTGCCACTCTATTCCAGGGAGTCTTTCATGAAGCTATCCCATTACCCTGCCTATGCCTCTACTGTGGACTCCCTGCAGCGCCTAGACCTGTACAATCTTCAACAGTACGTTAGTCAGGAAATGCAGAGGCAGAACGACGTGAGTAACGCCAACAAGGAGAGGTGTCAGCTGTTCATGGGAAAACTGCAGGAACTCGCACTTCAGGTAATGTATGGCATAGGTGATAGTGTGGCCTAGTGGGTCAAGTGTTCGCCTTCTGTTTACGATGTTATTGGATTCAAATCTCACTGGACACCATTGTTAGACCCTTGAGTTTGTCTCTTCTCAGCTCTGTCTTAATTTGTGTAAATGTCTCTATGCATTACATGTGTTTATTTGTAAATGGAAAATGGCTTCAGGTGTTTGATGCAACGTGCCAGGCTGAGCGACCTTGGTACGTTTGATCCAATGTGGATCAGACCACCTGCGGTGTTTTTTTAATGTCTGGCACATTGAACTGTTCCTGGGGGCTGTTATCTGTATTATAGGTGGGAAGTGCCTTGCATTCTAGATTCAGATGGACATGATCTTCCACCCTACGCAATACCTACCTGGTCACCACCAGTTTTTGCTATTGTCAACTATTTCGCACCACCCGGCCCTTCAACCCTCCAGGAAAAACCCTCCAGAAACCGTATACCTGAGGGAGTAAAGAACATCTGAGTTGGAGGCATGTCCCTAGAAATCTCCCATGTAAATGAACCTTCTGATCCCCATTAAATTACTTGTACTTAAAACAGTCAGTCAGAGACGGGTATTCTGGGTGAGAGCAGGGGTTTCTCATTCCTACACTACAAGCGAATTGTTGTAATACATTTTTTTGAACTTCCCTTGTTTGTAAAACAAATCATTACGGAGTTTTCCCGTTGCTCCCAACTGGTTTGATTCTATAGCCCAACAACAAGTTGGGAAGAACACCCCTGTAGACAATATCTTACACGACTGATGAACTCCATTCTGGTGTTTATGGTTGGAGGGCCAGCTCTCTTTTGTTTGATAATTGCTCTAATCTCCAGTAAGATCATATCTAGCCTGACTGTGCTGTGCTGCTAGAAATAAAAGTTAGGTCATAACATATTTGAACAATAGCATTTCTGAAATTTTCATCAAATGGTGATCATGTTTAGTTTTTGAATTGCCAAAATTGCCCAACTAAAACCGAAGTTACGACAATCTACAACACAGGTATGGATGAGACAGGTATGGAGGACATAGGTATAGAGGAGATAGGTATGGGGGAGATAGGTATGGAGGAGATAGGTATGGAGGGGATAGGTATGGAGGGGATAGGTATGGAGGGGATAGGTATGGAGGGGATAGGTATGGAGGGGATAGGTATGGAGGGGATAG
>NMRA01000098.1:348446-431914 GCA_002633005.1 Phoronis australis | reverse complement strand
AGGGACAAGTTCAACAGCTATGCTGAAAACATTGCCAAGAAAGTTGTGTTGGACATTCAACAGACTGCCTATGACATTGAGACCAATCGTTGGCTTACTGAGCCCCGGACCCTGCGCAATGCTGTTTGGCAGATGAGGAAACGACAGGATGCCCCTGCCACAGCATTTTTGGATTGGCTGGGTATTGAGGCAAAGGTCGAGAACCTTAAAGCAGGTGATGCATGTTGACGTTTGGTGTCTGCATTTATTGAAACGACACCCTGTGTAAAACTGTTTCTCTTTTGAGGTCACTCAAGGATTCCGTGCCTATGGCATTTTCAGATCAGAGAGGAATTCTGGCAATAGCGGAAAGTCTAAGTAGTTTCACATTGTCTGACTACTCGGGATTATGTACCATTCAATTGTTTAGTATTTTTGGTGCCCTTGAATTATGTAGAAGAATGTCCAATTTTGGCCACATTCTGAACATGGTATCTCGGAAATCTCTGGTCAAATTCACGTGAATTTTTCAGATACTACGCTTCATACATTGTTCTCCAAAATGCCATTAGGAATTCATGGTACAGTTTTTAAAATGTTCTACGCTTGCATGAGGGGATACAAAGTAGTACTTCTGATTTTTATGAAAAAATTTCAAATTGCATATAATGAAAACACAACCCAATAATTTAGAAAACTGTGGCAGGGCTTTTCAGATTTTATCTTGAACGTTTATATCATACGAAATCTGGCCATGTTATTTTTTTATACATTTATTGCCCAGGCAACAGCACCAAGCCACCAGTCTGAGGTTGGATGCCTCAATTCTGGCTTTAATAAAAGCATATGACATTAAGTAATAGATATATAAGGCAATAAAATGTGCGCGCACACACACACACACACACACGCACACACACACACACACACACACACGAAGATAATAATAACAGTACAACTTTCATCATTTCTAGAATACTTATTAAAAGCATGCATGCAGACCTCTCCATTTATCCACATTTGTGTCCGAGGTATCTGTTAAAATTATGTTATAAAAGTTTGCAATTTCAACTTGAAATCATTAAAAAGGAGACTGAGGCTTTTCTACCTTTGGTGACTGATAATATAAAATGAAGTAAAGTGCGAGTGTATAATGGTATTGCAAATTAATATGTGTTTTTTATCTAAATATGTCCCACATCGTAAACATGTATTGGGTATTTAGGGCTTTATTTAAGAGTGTTTGCACAGATTCCCAGAAAGCCCTGGCACATGTGCAATAATAGAGTCTGTAACTCACCACAACAGGGCCACTTATCAGTTTGGACCACCGCTATTTTGTATAAAGTGATATTTGTAAATATTCTTCTTTGGGTAAAGAGGTACCTGAAGTTTTTTAATTCACGATTTATGAGGAGGCTAAATGTTAAATGATAAATTTCTCCTATTTCTTTTTCATTACAATAATTACTTAACCGCACATACTTGTCGGGTTTTTGTGCAGAATAATGTATAGTACAATTTTTAAACCAATCTTTACTGCAACTGCTATAATTAATTACATGAAAGTTGTTACAACCAATAGATCTTGCTTCTAGTTCACTAAGATGCTTCCTCAATGCATTAACAACAACACTGTATTGATCTTGCTGTTCTGCTAGTGTAACTTAATTTTACTTTCCTTCTTGCTAAATTTTCCTACAGAGACCAGGTCATGTGACCTAATTTAGGGGTGGATAGGTATAGAGTCAAAAATCAAACTCTGGGGAATTTCTACTTTCAGAAAATGTATACTTTTACTTAGTTAAACTTTATAGTTTTAGTTTGGCTAAATGTGCAAACTTGTCAATAAGGTCCTACACAACCTTAAAGTATTATACATATTTTTGATTTGGAGTATATGTTATTCCCATACCAATGGTTCATTTTCTGTAAACTGACCCCACTGATGTAGGTCCATGGACCTATGTGTTAAAATGTTTTCCTAATCAGGGCTTGGAATTTTCCGCAGAAACGCGGATTTCCGCTTTTTTCAAATGTTCTTTCCGCGCATTTTATTATATTTCCACGTTAAAAAAAATCGGATTTGATATAAAATTTCCGCGGCAAATTCCTTTCTTACCGCGGCGTTGCCAACGACGTTCACCTCGAAAAGCGGAAGTTGCTCTTTATGTTTCGGAGGAACGTAAATTGTCAACATTGCCAGGGCATCTGGGATAGCGTGGTGGGATTTTCAATGGCGCCCTGTGTGATTGTAAACCGCGATGACAAATACTACGGCTCTGCAGCCAAAAATGTGTGGGGGTCGAAGTGGATGGACGAGATAAAAAGACGCAGACGCATGCTATTGCTGGCGGTAACTTTTTTTTTTAGTCCTACCGATTTTTGTCAGGTTCACATTGACTATGTCAAGACTGGGTAGCACGCATGTTTTGGGCCGTAAAAGTTTCCGCTTTTTTTGTCATTAGTCATTCCAAGCCCTGCTAATACATGACTCTTTGTTTTCCTAATACAGGACAGTGGGTAATATATAGCAATTCAAAGTCACAATTGAAAATTTTATTTC
Source organism: Phoronis australis (assembly GCA_002633005.1). Taxonomy (NCBI): domain Eukaryota; kingdom Metazoa; phylum Phoronida; family Phoronidae; genus Phoronis; species Phoronis australis. The sequence continues at coordinate 429,369 of NMRA01000098.1, read as the reverse complement.
TATGGTTTGCAGGTTTACCGGCTAAAACAGTATTAGTGACTGAGTGTCAAACAACAACCAGTCTTTATGAGAAACGGGATATAGTTTATTTCAGCATCTTTTCGCTACAAAGCAGTGGCATATTTTCTTTTTTTAATCACCCAATAATCATTTCAGATTTCACCCTCAAGAACTTTCCCCTGCCAAACCGGTCAGAGTTCGAGATGCCCCCTTTAGCTCCCGTGACGCTCCCCACGCAAGACATCCTCTCATCCTTCAAACTGCCCAAGAGCTCCATACACATACAAGTGACTGGCACCACACAACAACCCCCCATGTCAGGCCTCAAGGACAATGTGTTCAAGAAGCCCAACTCTCTGGACAGCAAGCCTAAGCTGTCACTGTTCACATGGGCATCGGTGCTGACTTGTGCAGTGGTGCTGGATCTGGTGTGGTTACTGCACCGGTTTGCCAGGTGCGTCAAGACGGTAGAGAAGTTCCTGTGTGGCTGGCCATGCCTTGTGGATTGTCGTCACCAGACAGAGGACGGGGACAGGGAGGAGAAGAAACAGTGTTGCAGCAGCCTGAGACGAGTCTACCACCAGGTGGGTTGTTAAAGAAACATTCTGTGTACGGGAAAAGGTGATGTTATTAGCGAGAACAGGGATTTCTGAGATCAACCCCTTGCATATTCAAACCTCCAACCACTGTGGTTGCAGTCAAATGCTCTCCTGGAGGAGTTAAATCCCACTCAATAAATGCCAGGTGTATTTTAAGCTTATTTAATTAGCCTTGATTTCAGTGAATATTTGGCACTGGTAACAGTACAGTGGTCTGTCACATCCAACAATAATGTGCTATTTGGCTGTAAAACTGACAATATCCCTTTACGACAAAAATATCCTGGGTTATCTGAGGATATGCTTTAAGTATAGAAATGAAATGTCATATTTTAGATGTGTAATTTGCATCCCTTTCTATATTGAAACAAAGCTTTACCATGGTAGGGGGGGCTATGGCTATAATGTTTGTGTTTAAACATTGTTCAGTGTGGGGCAACAGATCTGCTGACCTTTTGATAGGTATATGACTAAAACAGTGCCTGTGTTTGCCAAGTAACTCCTAAGAAGCATCTTCAATCGAAGCACTGCTTACAAGACCCCCTACGTAGACCGTTTTGGGCTCTGAGGGGGTAACTATAATCCACATAGTGACTTAGAATTTTGGGGATGGTTGTAAATGATGAGTGGTTCACCCTCAGTAGACCTTTTGAGATTGATGCTCAAGGTCAGTGAAAGTAGTTCTCTGTGAACCTTGCTCTTAACAACTGTCTCTGTTGGACAGTGTAAGTAAAGAATCACAAAGGGTTTATAGTCCTGGCTGAGAAGAAAATTGTTTTATTACCCCCTTGTAAATTGTGAAGAATCTGAGCCAACCCCAATATGTCCTAGCGTGATATTGTGTTATAACTGTTCCATGTCTCCAGGTAATGAAGACAGATTTCATTCCCAAGTTTCTGGCCACAGCCTTCATCAGTTGTCTGGTGGCACTAGCGGTGACCTCTGTCAACGTTGTTGTAAACATGAAGACTCTACATCAGGTCGGCTATTTTGACACCATGGTGAGTTGGAAGTGGATAAACATGTCAATTATCTAATTGTCAAGTCATTTTGTATTGAAATGAACTTATTAATATGTTTTATGTCTTCTACATGCTTAATTTCAAACTATATGTAATTGCCAAGTTGATGTTTTGTCTAGTAATCTAGGCTTACAATTAAAAATTGAGGGCTGCCATTGGTCAAAACCCTTGTGTTGTTGAGTTTGTTGAAAAATAAGTGGCCAATCAATGGCAACAGTGAAGGATATTTTCTTGACTGTTATTTTTGTTGAGGTGCTTGATCAAATAAAATGGCTGACTTGTGATCACACCAGTATCCTTAGCTATAGTCTTATGTTTACGTAACTCTAACTCTGTTAATGTTTTGCCACACTTTGAGCTTCAATATTTTCCTACTGTGTTCCAGACGCGGCCCATAGACTTGAGTTTTCAGGCAGCCTTTACAGTAGTGGAGTCTCACAGCCAGCGTATCAACCAGATAGACAACCGTCTGTACACGAATATGTACAAGACACATCTTCAGTATTATCACGCTCTCAGACTTAACATTCACAGCAAACTCAACTGTAAAGAAAGGTAAATTTACCAAGAAAATGATTTTAATATTTTAATTGTATACACTCAGGTTAGTTTCTTTATTTAAATTCTGCTGAAATGCTTCCTGAGAAATTGAAGGGCAGCTGAAACTTATTGAAGTATTGAGTTTTTGTCTCAAAATAGTTTTGTAAATCTATATTTTTATTTTATTTTCTTCAGAATATTTCATTTTGAAATCATTTTATTCTTTTTTCATACATCAGTGTGTGTCTGTATAATATGCTTGGTATGTAACGCGGGCCAGTGACCTTTTATATAGAAAGACTAAAGGTTAAAAAAGTACCATGAGATTAACAAATAAGTTCTTATGTTTCCAAGTCTTGGTTACAGTTTTAAGAATTGCTTAAAAAGATATTATAGCTTCCTTATATTTGCTAACTTAAAGTTGCTTCAGATGGCACAATCCCCTTGTACTCGCTAGTTGTTACATGACCCTTAAACCTTCTGAATCAGCAGTTCTTCAGCTATTTTGTGGAAATGCAAAATTGACATTTTGCAAACGTTGCCTTTCTTGTTACAAATAATTCCCATCTGCTATTTTGACAATTGTGTTGTACAAAACATGCTTGTGATAGAATAAAAATTTTGTAACGCCCATTCGCAAGTCTTTTTTGCGGATTTTTTTCAAAATTCATTAAGGCGTTTTACCGTTGCTTCCAATTTGTTTGATTCTATAGCCCAACAACAAGTTGGGAAGATGACCCCTGTAGCCGATATCTTACATGACTGATTAATTCCATTCTGGCATGTATGGTTGGAGGGCCAGCTCTCTTTTGTTCGATAATTACTCTAATCTCCAATAAGATTGTATCTAGCCTGACGTGGGCTGTGTTGTTAAAAATAAAAGTTAAGTTATAACATATTTGAACATAAACCACCAATAGCATTTCTGAAATCCTCATCAAATGGTGGTTATGTTTAGTTTTTAAATCGCCAAATTCGCCCAACTACAACCAAAGTTATGACCATCTATTCTTTCCGAATGTACCAATTCGCTCTGGGTTTGACTGTGGTCACAAGTGGTCTGTAATAAGCCTGGTAGGTAATTGAACTGAACGGGAAAATGCCGTCATATCCAAAGTTTATTTTCACATAAACTCAAGAATTGCTATATTCATTCCAGAGAGATTGCTCCTTGTTTATCCCCTGCTTTAGGCAATTTGAAATTTGTTTCCGCTAAACTCTATCAACAGGGAGACTGTGTCATACCTTTACCTTAAGGAGACAAAAAATAAATTGTAGTCGACTACATCTAGAACAAACTGAACGTGTACTTGGTTGCTCCATATTTTTGCTGGTAACTAAGGGGACAAACTCTGTGGAATCTCCCTCGAATAAAATTTTTGAGAAAAAAAATCTGTAAAATGTTCCAGAAACATTTGGATAAACAGGCCTAAAATGTCCTTTGCTGATTTAACAGTACAAGACAAAAGTAATGGGACAAAATACTGTTTTCCTGCCGTGGCAGCCAATATTCTGTTTACAGCAAAAATTTCTTGTACTAGCTTAAGTGTGGCAAAATTCTAATTACAAAATGACTTAGTCACCTTACTAACTTTCCTGCATGTTTATTTCCCTTCATTCTCGATCATGAGGGAAGACTATGATGATGATGAATTCAACTTCCACCTACGTAGCCATTGTGACGGGGAATTCTGGGTCATTTTGTCTGAATACTTTTGGATTGTACTGTAGTTGGAGAGTGATCTTACTCTGCATTTTCTTTGTGTTTCTAGTGGCAAGTGCCCCGTAGCCTTGCCTTATGAGGGGGCTTCAGATGACTGTAACATGGAGACTCTCTCACCTCGGGCAATAGTGTAAGTTAAAGGGACATGAGACCCATGCTTTCTGTAAACAACTGGTCTAAGTTTTTATTTAGGTCACTTACCGTAACTAAAATTGTTCTTTTGTTGTTCCTCACTTAGTTTAGAAAAAATCTTTGGGCTAGGGAACAACTAGCGCTTCGTTATTTTTTCAGCACAAGCTCATAAAATTTCAGGTCACACCGTGACCCTGGACTCAAGCACTCTGTGTAGTTCTTTCGATGTGGTCAAATCACCTCACATTTGACTGAGGAACAATTGGTGACCGCTTTATTTTTATAATTAAAAGTGGCCTAAATCAAAACTTGTTTTTTAACTGAACACAGGTTTAATGTTGCTGTAAATTATTTAGGAAGGCGCAGTTGTGGTAGATTTTGTTAGTCGCAGTTATTAGTATGAAAAACTTATTAAAAATTTAGTGAAAGGCTTCAAGCTATTTGTACAAAGAGTTTTTAGCTACGACTCGGCAAACGAATTACAGAAGTTGAAGATTAAATACAGGGCAATTCACAAAAAATCCGACGAAAGTTGACCTATAGAATTCTATAGCCTATTTTTTTCTAAAATGCAATTGTTTTTGTTTTCTCAACTGTAAGATCGTGCTTAGATTTTTATCAATCCTTTTAAGTATTTAGTTCCAGATAAGTTCAGTAAGGAATTATACTTTTCTGTATCGTACTTTTAAAGCCTTTGTTTATTTATGAGCAAGGATGGTAAGGTGGATGACTGATTTTGGAATTGTGAAGAGTTCTTCGCTGATTTTGACAAAATTTCCTAAAATTAATTTAGCACATTGTTGTTGTCAGTTGAATATGTTTTCGACATTGTTTTCTAACAAATGAGTTGATAANACCATGAGATTAACAAATAAGTTCTTATGTTTCCAAGTCTTGGTTACAGTTTTAAGAATTGCTTAAAAAGATATTATAGCTTCCTTATATTTGCTAACTTAAAGTTGCTTCAGGTGGCACAATCCCCTTGTACTCGCTAGTTGTTACATGACCCTTAAACCTTCAGCAGTTCTTCAGCTATTTTGTGGAAATGCAAAATTGACATTTTGCAAAAGTTGCCTTTCTTGTTACAAATAATTCCCATCTGCTATTTTGACAATTGTGTTGTACAAAACATGCTTGTGATAGAATAAAAATTTTGTAACGCCCATTAGCAAGTCTTTTTTGCGGATTTTTTTTCAAAATTCATTACGGCGTTTTCCCGTTGCTCCCAATTTGTTTGATTCTATAGCCCAACAACAAGTTGGGAAGATGACCCCTGTAGCCGATATCTTACATGACTGATTAATTCCATTCTGGCATTTATGGTTGAAGGGCCAGCTCTCTTTTGTTCGATAATTGCTCTAATCTCCAATAAGATCGTAACTAGCCTGACGTGGGCTGTGTTGTTAAAAATAAAAGTTAAGTTATAACATATTTGAACATAAACCACCAATAGCATTTCTGAAATCCTCGTCAAATGGTGGTTATGTTTAGTTTTTGAATCGTCAAAATCGCCCATCTACAACCAAAGTTACGACCATCTATTCTTTCCGAATGTACCAATTCGCTCTGGGTTTGACTGTGCTCACACGTGGTCTGTAATAAGCCTGGTAGGTAATATGGCCTACCTGTTGTCATACCAGACAAAAGACTGTACTTGGCAGTTAACAAAGAAGCTAGATGTTATCACATGCTCACCCCCCTCTACATCTGGTAAAGTCACTGAACGGGAAAACGCCGTAATATCCAAAGTTTAATTTCACATAAACTCAAGAATTGCTATGTTCATTCCAGAGAGATTGCTCCTTGTTCATCCCCTGCTTTAGGCAATTTGAAATTCGTTTCCACTAAACTTTACCAACAGGGAGACTGTGTCATACCTTTATCTTAAGGAGACAAAAAATAAATTGTAGTCGACTACATCTGTTCAATAAACTGAACGTGTACTTGGTTGCTCCATATTTTTGCTGGTAACTAAGGGGACAAACTCTGTGGAATTGCCCTCGAATAAAATTTTTGAGGAAGAAATCTGTAAAATGTTCCAGAAACATTTGGATGAACAGGCCTAAAATGTCTTTTGCTGATTTAACAGTTTTAAATTGAATTCCACTTCTCTGCCTTATCAAGTTTTGTACAAAATACAGTATAAGACAAAAGTGATGGGACAAAATACTGTTTTCCCGCCATGGCAGCCAATATTCTGTTTACAGCAAAAATTTCTTGTACTAGCTTTAGCGTAGCAAAATTCTAATTACAAAATGACTTAGTCACCTTACTAACTTTCCTGCGTATTTATTTCCCTTCATTCTCGATCATGAGGGAAGACTAAGATGATGATGAATTCAACTTCCACCTATACGTAGCCATTGTGACAGGGAATTCTGGGTCATTTTGTCTGAATACTTTGTACTGTAGTTGGAGGGTGATCTTACTCTGCATTTTCTTTGTGTTTCTAGTGGCAAGTGTCCCGTAGCCTTGCCTTATGAGGGGGCTTCAGATGACTGTAACATGGAGACTCTCTCACCTCGAGCAATAGTGTAAGTTAAAGGAACATGAGACCCATGCTTTCTGTAAACAACTAAGTTTTCATTTAGGTCACTTACCGTAACTAAATTTGTTCTTTTGTTGTTCCTCACTTAGTTTAGAAAAAATCTTTGGGCTAGAGAAGAACTAGCTCATAAAATTTCAGGTCACACCGTGACCCTGGACTCAAGCACTCTGTTTAGTTCTTTCGATGTGGTCAAATCACCTCACATTTGACTGAGGAAAAATTGGTGACCGCTTTATTTTTATAATTAAAAGTGGCCTAAATCAAAACTTGTTTTTTAACTGTACATGTGTTTAATGTTGCTGTAAATTATTTAGGAAGGCGCAGTTGTGGTAGATTTTGTTAGTCGCAGTTATTAGTATGAAAAACTTATTAAAAACATAGTGAAAGGCTTCAAGCTATTTGTACAAAGAGTTTTTAGCTGCGGAATTACAAAAGTTGAAGATTAAATACGGGCAATTCACAAAAAATCTGACGAAAGTTGACCTATAGAATTCTATAGCCTTTTTTCTAAAGTGCAATTGTTTTAGTTTTCTCAACTGTAAGATCGTGCTTAGATTTTTATCAATCCTTTTAAGTATTTAGTTCCAGATACGTTCAGTAAGGAATTATACTTTTCTGTATCGTACTTTTGAAGCCTTTGTTTATTTAAGAGAAAGGATGATAAGGTGGATGACTGATTTTGGAATTGTGAAGAGTTCTTCGCTGATTTTGACAAAATTTCTTAAAATTAATTTAGCACATTGTTATTGTCAGTTGAATATGTTTTCGACATTGCTTTCTAACAAATGAGTTGATAAGAACTGTTACACTGTTTTATTGTAGTGGCTACTATTATTTTTTATTTTCCAGAATTCCTCGACTGGTGACCTCGGAGCACGCCGAGACACTTGTTCAGCCATATCTCGATGCATTCAAAACCATTGTCACGGCAACATGTAATCAACTCCTAGTCTATCTTGGGATCCTTGTGCTGGTGAACCTGGCGTCCAGCGTTGGCTCCATGTACATACAGAGGTACGTTAACATTTTATGCTTAAAAATCACTTAATTAATATGTTGTCTGCAAGACGTTGCTCTCAGCTCATTGGGCACCAAAATTCAACACGGATACGATTCGAGGTTTTGTTCATTTTGTCGATTCCTCACAAGAGAACATAGCAACTGCTTTAACTGGATCCACTTCAGCATTATGCCTACTAGGCGATGCATACTTAGGTCCAAAAAGTGCTATTTGCTGGAGTCGAAAATTTAGTATGGGAGTGCATGGAACATATTTCTCCATAGTTTTTCCGTTAAGTGGAAGAATAGGTATCAACCTCATGAGGCTCGAAATTTCAGGTGAGAGAAGCATCATAGCAAACGTTTTGTGTATATTGCTCGATTGTTAGCCGTTTTTATTTTCATTTTTCAGATTTCGTGGAATACGACAAAAAGTTGTGTACGTTGTCGAGAAACAGGTACAAGCGGTGCCGACACACATTCAGTTTGAAGCTCAATGAAAGGGTGCGTCATCGTAGTTTGGGGGAACCTAACAAAGGCATCATTGACTGATGTTAGTTTTATGCTCTTTAAATGTTGTAAGGAAATCTGGTTGCAAACCCATTTGAAATACAGACCGTTCCATGATGTCAATTGGTATTTGTTCAAGAAATTCCTGTGCCATTGTATGGCATCATCTAAAGGCTGATCTAAGTTTACCTTGTGTGAAGCAGATCAATTATCAGCAAGTGTATCAGTATGTGGGATGTTCATTGACAAGACCGCTTGGGAACACTCAACAATAGAACATTTGCTTTCGAAAATCGTTCCGTCTGCATGGAGTTGAAACTAACTGGGAAATTTTGTAATGAATCGGTAATGTCTGGTTACAGCACTGTTATTTATGTCATTTTGTTCTGAAATCCTGCTTAACATAAAGGTCTTGCAGTCTATTCCGCAACTTGTGTAAATCATAATTGAGGGGTTGTCAGGCTGGGGAGTCTGCTGTTTTTCAGCCTCAGGATGTGTCCCCTCAGTAAAATTCTAATTTTCCGAAATAGTAGGGTCTTAAATTTGAATATTTCCCCATGTTTTTGTAAAGTTTGGAACCACAGACTTACAGAAGTCCAACCAACGAAGTCTGCAGCTACCTATAGGTAAGCTAGACTTCATGCTTTATGAAGAAAAAACAGCCACCTTGAACAGTAGGATCCACTTTATGATACTGAGCGCAATATAGTACCACTAACGGCATCTATGTCAATAGGTCCTTAGTTTGGTACAAACGTCCCCTTTCTATTCTTATTGGACATCACCAATGGCTATAAAGCACCAGTTTTGACTATAATTGCAGTCACAATTCATTAAATATTCCCTATGTGGAATTTGGTACGCGTTATAACTGTACTCTCATTGTTGTACATTTTGTCTATTTATTTATTAATGTATTGTAACTTAAAGTTGACTGTAAATAATTGTAAATAAAATGAGTATAAAGGAGTTGCGTTGTTCGTTTCACAAGCCTATCCTAGCAACATGGCAGCCAATAGAGTGGTGCATTGTGGGCTTGAACTCTGCCCATTCATAAGCAGATTTTGCACCGCAAGTCCAATCTATCTTACCCTCTGTGAAACACAACTTCTTATACAATTTCTAAGTGTGGATGACACACAAAAACACAAACTTTTATGTTTTTGACATGTTTTACTATTTCTTCATTTTTCTTGCTCGGTTACAGATTGTTCATCAATAAGTATTGTTCAATAAGACCAGGGGACAAGATTGCCAAAAATATGTACTACTATAATTGCAAAAAATACTGCAGCATAACAAAAGTGTGAGAAAGAGTGAGAACAAAACAAAAACCCAATATACTGCAAACTAAGCAAACCAAGTCTCACAGAACTGATGATAGCAAACTAAGTGGTCAGTTACATTAAAGTAGTTCACAATGATCTCGAAAACTGAGGAAAACCAACTGGAAACACGAAGCATTACACTGTAGTATCAATAACTCGTATCGCCACCTGGCTGTACCAGGAGATACTACTTCAAGGTGGGTGACAGAGGGTAGCACTTCAACTTCATTTAGTCTTACAAAGTGATCAAACGTGACACGTTTCAAACAGCTATATTGTGTCCCCATCCTCTATATCGACAGCCCTGTGTGATCAGTGGTCTGTGAATTTAAAGTCTATGAAATGTCAAATTATTTTGGCCAAAGTTGCCCACTTCTGCCCATCCTGTTTCTTTAAGACGAACGTTTTGAGAACTACCTTGGTGAGATGAGGTCTTAAACCAGGTCTCGTAGCAAAGTTAGTAAACTAAACCAGAGGGTGTTGGTATAAAAATGACCCTCAAAGTGAATGTAGACCACCTAAAAACTACAACAGCAAAACAAAAGCTGAACAAAATCTAGACCATTACTTTAAGTACAGCATATTCCAGCACTATTAACTATCCAATACCTACACCTAGCAATACCTTTCAGTCATATTAGATTGCATATTTCAGTCTCAAAATAGAATTGCTTTGTTCGAGACAACTTACATAGCACAAATAGGCATTATTAAAATCAGCACTGATGGTGTTAATTAAATATTCTATTTCACATCACAACCGTTGCAAAACCAAACAACACAGAGCACAGTGTATACAGCAACACTTTACACCTACTGCCGACCAACGTGAAGCTAAATAAAGAAAGGATACTGCAGTTAATACCTCGTCTCCCCAACCTTGTATCATTTACCCATTGCAAGGAGTTCATTTGGAAGACAATTTCACACTTCTACATCCATAATTGCACATATTATTTCACACATCAAACTGCTACCACCATTTGTCACCAGAACTTTAGGTTATTATAAATACACAGCCTTCATCCAGGTTACTGCCCAGGACACTTGGGCAACTAATATGTGACGGGGTGGGTGCTTAGCTGAGCAAGGACACCTGATAAAACAAATTTTTGGGAAGCAGGGGGAATATCCAGGTAGCTATATCAATGTTGGACTACTACTACTACTGTGCAAGAGTCAAATACAACATGGGCGGATTGTAGTCAGCGTAGTGAGGGCTTACCATCTAGAATGGAGAGATCGTGCACAGGAAATCAGTAGCATAACCCAGCTTTGTAGGCAGCATGTTTTTAAATTTTCTGATGCCAACATTTGTACAATGTAGTGTGCTGGCCAAGCAATGCTTACACGAATACGGTTTCGCGGTTTTTGTACGATACTTGTATAAGAATGCATGGGAGCTTTTCAGGAAGTCTCAATCCTATGAACTGAGGTAAACCAAGCATGGGCTCTTAAAAATTTTAAAAATTCAGATGTGGGTGTCAAACTGAGCGTGGGTGTTGACCCGGATAAGAACGGAAAATACAACCTACTGGCTGCAGCAAATCTTAAAAGTAATCTAATGGGCAAGTGACACAAGGATTTCAGTGGGCCTCACATATAAATTGAACATTTGTTCATCAAACAGTTCCCAAAAAAGTTCAGCTACACACACCACACATGAAAAGCAAATAGCTGTTCATATAATTAGTAGTAGGATTGATACACAAAAGAGATTCAGCCACTATCGTACAGTAAAAGTGAACAAACGTGACCTATATGATATGACCTCTGTGACCTATAGCACTGCTTCTGTGAACTAGAACCTGTTGTGAGGGCAAAGGACATAGAATATTTCACTATTGCATCGAAAAAATACATATAATAAATATACTTATTTTAATTATTTATTCAATTGTCCATGCATAGCACGCATTTAAATCCCAAATAATAGCAGCAAAAACAGAAGAAATGCATAAATGCTAGGCGAGTTTTTCTACTTTTTGGGTGCTTTTGGTTTTGAGCCAGCAGAGGACGCCGCTGGTGCCGTCCTCCTTGAGCTTGTGGTTTCCGCGGCGACCGCTGGCTTTTCTGCCCCACCATTGATGGTGGCGGTTATCCTCTCCAAAATTTTGTCGAACCTGTCCTCACCCAAGTAATCCATTTGACCCCTCTCCCACAGGTCTCGGCGCTCACGGTCCGTCAGTTCAGGTGGTGCCACTCCGGACTCCCGTGATTCCAGCTTGATTGTTGCTAGTTCCTGTACAAGACCAGTCTGAAAAGCAAAGGTAATCAACAATTACAATAGACTTATTATTATGAAAAATAAATTATTTAAAAAAAAAACAACATGAAACATAGGAGATCCACCCAGCATTTTCAGATTTATAATTTTTTTTTATATCTCCTTCAGTAGCAAAAGGATAATATAACAAAAGGCATACAGTAGATGATGTTTTATTGGAGCTTAACACAATTAATTCAGGGAACGACCACTGCGTTTTAAGAATACTGAGATTTCCAACTTGGCCAAACATTTTGCAAAAAAGTAGTAATGATTTAAGACTTTACGACATACAAATTTTTGAGAATTAAGTCTGATAAGTCATAAAATACTATTATTGAGCACACGTATCGCACTGTTGTAACACAATATTAATTCAACACGACAACCTCACTGCCAACCTGAAAAGTACAACAGAACATTCAATAACACAAACTCAACAATAAACACACAAAAAACTTCCAACTGCAGAGCACTCACGGCTAACTGCAAATTCTAACAAGAACAAGATATTGATGAAATGACAATATCCTTCACAGCACTAATTATCGCTCAACACTAGCAAACCCAAAATCTACCTTGAAATCGAACTTAGACATTCTAACAACTATCGTAATCCAAGACAAGAAACCTCCAAGCACAAGAAGGTAGAGGTCAGCACCATTATTTTGCCTGTCTTGTCAGTTAATTGTCCTATGGTTATAGGATCAAAATACTGGAACCAAAAAGCCCGTTTACATGTGTTTGACAAAGTTTGTGGTCAACACTCACTCACGCCATCAGTCTACAACAACCCCTGATCCACAGACAATCCACATTATATCATCACCTACAAGACTCAAGAATTATCAAGTTGAACACGGTTGACAAGACAAAAAGCAGCGCATTGCAGGTATCCATTAAGAAGCAGTAAAAGCTCATTTTCCCACAGACACAACCCTCAAGATACAAAACGCATGCATAATGGATGAATTGGATCCATTTTTATTCTAAAATGACCGTGGACATTTGCTTGTTGCTTTTTTATTTTACAGCGGCTATTAATATAAACTAAGAGAAACAATCTGGTAAATACAAAACCCTTGATACAGAACCCAGATATCACAGTACAAACTTTTCTTATTAAAAGCAGCTATAAGTCTGTGTTCCATTCAATAACTGAACTCGTGATTTAGATCGTTTACCATAGGTCTCAACTAGTTCCTTATTCAGATTAGAAATAAGATCAGAGTTTGACTTTAAGGGCATGGTCTGAAGCCATAACGAACTACCAGTTCTTTCGAAGACTTCAAATCATTTCTAATTTGACTACTGAACAATTTGAGTCCAATTTCATACTGGTAAGAAGTCTGAAATAAAAGGCTGAGTTTTTGATAAAAGGTGGATTTTATAGCCACTATTACTGCAAATCTGTCCTACATTTAGCCTGACTTAAGCATAAAATTTATTTTCTAAAACTGCTTTCAACACAGTGGACGTTCAATGACCCAGACACATGAGCAGATCATTGACATTGACCCACAAACAAAAACACAACAGACCACATATCTATCATTTGACTTTCACAGAATGCCTTACCATATCAGTACTGACCAAACAGATAAGAGTAACCTTTATCAGTTGATGAACTTTTGTAGTAGTACTAGTTGTTAAGTAGTTGTACACAATTTAAAGCCAGAACACGTGATCAATGAATGATGCCTGAAGATAGTAATGAAACACACTCNCCCCCCCCCCCCCCCCCCCCCCCCGCCAAGGTAACCTTGGCTAGTACAGTAAACTACTTCAAAGTAATGTCACCATAGTGGCAAAGGGTTTACGACTATTCTACCAGAACGATCAAGAACTTTTTAATTTGCCATTTAAAGGGCCACAAAAATTATTGGGAGGTAAATAAATTTAGTTTTCAGGAATGCCATTGAATAACAAAGAACATGGGTCAAATAAAAAACAGTCAAAGTAGATTTTGCTTAATAACAAGAGATGGTGAATGTGGCATTGTAGAGACAAGATTTTAGAGTATTGTGAAAGTATTTATAGTCGGAAATCTAGAACATGCTACAGAAACTTTTAGTGGTGCCAAATGGCAATTGAGTCTGCATCCAACTGAAAACTAGTTCTCAGTCCCTTGCACTGAAGGATACAAGAAGTTGGTTTGTGAACAGCGCAAACAGAAAGAAACTTCCTTAAAACAAAATACATCCTTTAGCCAAACACTTAATTCAATGGACAATTATGAACTTTACCGATTTATATTTATATATTTTAAATTATCTGTTTGATAAAAAACATCTTAACTTGTAATTTTTCTAAAAAATTTTTTTGAAGAGTGTAAAAGTGATTGACTGTCACATTCTACCTTTGTTCCGAGAAGGCGAGTTTCTGACTTCATCAAAAATTTGTTGAAAACTGAAAAAATGACAAATAAAGAAAACCAGTGTTGCACTTAAATCATCCCAATTTAACGAATACCATTTTAACATGATTCCATGTTGTTGATTCTTTTCCAGTTGGCCGAGATGCACACCTTGGACCTGTGCTGTTCATAAACACACATGCTTTCGGCATTTTCCCGTCCTTTGAACTACAAACAAGATTTGAATGAACCCCTTGCCTATTTCAAGTGAAGGTCTGCAAATGTACTTTGATTATACTAAGAAGGCCAAAGTTTGCTTCATGTTCTCTTCCTCAACAACAGTTTGATACACACTGATAAATACATTTCTTTATGAAAATGGAATCTTTTTATGAATGGCACCTGTGTAAGAATGAACGTTTCTTTTATTGACACCAAACTTAACTTTTCCTTTTGAGGAATTAGGCAAGAGTGACCAAAAACAAAATTTTGATCAGACATTTAACCTTGTTGTTGTGGGTGGCTAGGGGATTCAATGTTACATTATGATAGTATGAATCAAAATCTGTTCCAAACACACTCAAACATCAACTGAACAATGAAAAAGAGTGGTTTTCAAGGCCATCTTTCGATCGTAGTGTTGCCAGTTATAGAATGAATTACAGGAGTCCATCGCAGGGCGTATATGGTAAGCTTCAAACTGTTTTTAATTGTGGCTAGCTTCCCATGTTCGGGGATTGGGGAACAGAGAACTCGTCTTCTACGTTTCCAAAGGAAAACTAGAGGAGGGTCGTATTCAACATAATACAGACCTTGTTAGAAGTCAATTATCAAAACAGGAGCAGGTTGTGCAGAGTCACTAGTCACGAACAGAGAAGCAGTAACTCGACTCCAGACACATGCAGCAGAGACTGAGGGAGTAGCCAAAACAAATGGAGCACATGCAAGATGTTTAGAAAGCACACACAGACTCACAAGAAAGTTACTTTAAGCACGTCAAAGGCAACTCTAGACAGCATCAACCAAAACTCCAGAATGGCAACAGATGGCTAGGCTAAAGCTAAAGTACCGCAGCTTGAGCAAGCCCAAACCAGCCAGATTGTCAACATTTGGAAGGTTAATCGCAACAACCTTAAAGAGGATGTCGTCTTCATCTGTTCCAAAATCCGACTCTTCTTCCGTTGTCAAGTCCTCTGTACTGACATCTGACTCGGAACCATCTGTCTGACTGTCAGAATGCTCATCTTCGGAATGTACACTACTAATACAACTACCATTCTCGTCCTCAGCACACTTTTCCGCATCAGGTTTGAGCTCGCACTCTTCCTGGCCCACAGGGGGTGCTGTAGGCAAAACAGTGCCCTCTGATGGCACGTCAGCATCTGTGGGATATGTACTGGGCTTAACTGAATCACTTACACCAGTGGTACAATGTCCGTCACCATTTTCGTGTTCCCCGTCGCTACCTGACGTGTAGTCCATCACACCGCTGTCCTCCGTTCCTGATGGGGGCTCGCTAAAGCATGTAGGCTCCACACTGGGTGGAACTGGGTCGAAGAATTCTTTTGCCACATAAGATTCCGGAGGTGGCGTAAACAAATCCACCTGTGTTAGTGGCGTCTCTGTATAATGACTCTCGAAGAAGTGGTATTCACGTGCCTCCGGGGGCGGAACATATTCACTCACCGGCTCATGATTCACATGGCTACATGCATCTGTGGCACCAAAGGTTAGGCATCCATGATGCTCGTGAGAGGGTGGCTCGTAAAATGTCTGCGGGAGACTAGGAGGGACATAGGGCATCCTCATATGGTATTCGGGTGTAGCGGGCGAAAAGTGCTCGACGGGTGGCGGAGCCATTTGAGGTGAGAAATACTGCTGGTAAGGCGGGTGCCACCCGTGGTGCTCCCTCGCGGGCACGGGTTTGGGCGCTGGCTCCTCGTGAATAAATCGGAGCAAGAACGTCTGAAACCAAGACACGAGAATTTGAGCATGCTCATTCGATTTCACGTGAGCCAGTACCTGCCACAAAGTCTGCGCGCATCTTAAGCAAAACTAAAAAAGCTCACACATCTAATGCTACAAGGCAAGAGAACTTTCAGAAAAAATTATCAATAACTCTTGGATGAAAAGCAAAAAGCAATAATGAAAAAAGAAAGTCACTCCAATAGTCAAAAATACTTAGAAACCAACTTTTAATGAAGCAGAAATGCTCATTCCTTGGTTGAACAGAATTGAGCAAAAAAAACAATCACTCACAAGAAATGCAATCCTATGATGTCAATGTGACATCACTTCCTTCATATAGTGATGGCAAGTACAAACAACGCGAGGCAGGCTTTAACACAGGCAAAATCACAGAGAAAAACCACAAAGAATGCGATGTTAGTTTGAAAAACAAAACTTAGTAACTAAATTATCAAGAAACTAATCACAAGACAGTGGTAAAAAACTATGCTAAACACCACTTTATACAAGCTGTTACTCATTCAAATAATAATTTTTAACTTTGAATCATATGTTATGTTTATAACAACAAACTGCAAAATTGAACTGAATGAAAAAGAACATATGGTTGTATTAATGCCGCAAAATGTTTTTCAACTTTGTAAAAACTGTGTTCAGCAGAATTATAAAGTAGCCCATTACAATGCTGCGCCAAGCTAAGGATAATGAAATCAAACAAACAAATTTAACTCACATGGAAAATACAAATCATTAGTGAAGAAAACCACACAGAAACACAGGGGGTTAGCAGAAAACTGAACAACAAACAAACCGAGGGATGAGGATGGAACGTACAAATGATGCGTGTACCTTCAAGTAAGGTCGCGAAGAAATCCCATGTCGAAGGTGTGAGGATAAAGCAAGAGTCCGGGATAGCAGAGTGTAATTTAAAAAAGCTGTCCAACGGAGATCGTAAATCGCTAAAACACCGACTCTCCAGTTCTCCTCCGACTGTGCACGTATTATTTTGAAGAGCTTGCAGTAAACAATCCGATTTTATTCGATGTGTATTCTGTTCAGAACATTGTTATATTCATTATATGTCTAGAGTGAACTTCCACAGGCAGTAAGGTTCACTCAATCTACCCAGTCTTGGAATGCCTATACCTAACATCACACTACATGTTCCTAATAATGCCTTTCTGCAAGCCCTTATAAATGGATCCTTTAAACAATATCAACACAGATCAGTGGTTACCACAGTCCCAAATCCTATTTAATTTAACACAACTAATAAGAGCTGGACTCCAATAAAGCAAGTGCCTCCACCAAGATAGAAAACACATGGACTGAGTTTTGAGCCTCACTTTCCCCAAACAGGAGATGCATGCTTACACCATAACTCCCCAGAGGATCATTCCGAATCGCCTTCATGTGAAACCTGAAAGTACGCTCGATGCGCGCCATTTGTAAACTTTCTCAAAAAGTGCCAAAAGTTTTGTCTATTTTCCAGACAAGTCTCAATCACGTTTTGTAT
The DNA here is from genome assembly GCA_002633005.1 of Phoronis australis. Classification (NCBI taxonomy): domain Eukaryota; kingdom Metazoa; phylum Phoronida; family Phoronidae; genus Phoronis; species Phoronis australis. The sequence continues at coordinate 411,862 of NMRA01000098.1, read as the reverse complement.
CTGGAGCCCAGATATTTGCCACCCATCATCAGTAACCTTGAACAAAACACTATAGAATGTCCCCAGACAAACACTAGCAGCAAATGACAGGAGCTACCTCCAATAAGCAACTCTGAAAATTATTGATAAATGAAGACATGACAAGAATTAATAAGATTTAACACAAAAATAAGTGAATAGACGGACTGAAGACTTAAAATGAACCTCGTTTTGGGGTAGTGAAAAACATTACAAAATAACAGCATTTTATCGTAAGTCTTGAAAAATTAATGTCCTGTTTGCAAAGCACTGTTGCACATTTCATTACCGACATTAATCAAAGACCAACATTCATTGTCGGGAAGTGTCCTTAAAATTTAGGACAATGCCGATGAAATCCGTAATGGTCCGATATAACGAGCCCGCATTTTGAGAACCAGCTTTCTGCACAGAATAATGGGCATCAAACTCATCAAAATCCAGGACCCCTGTAAGTGAATCTTACCCAGAATTCCATGCTCAATATTAGCGCACCGAAGACCCCAAGCTCTACTGTTCTAACTTCAAGCAAAAAGTTATGTGTGTATTTCAAGTCACTCGGGTGAAAGATGTGAAAAATGTTACAGTGTAATCACACACCAATATTTAGACAGCACTTTTAAAGTCCTACGCAGCACTATTTGGTTCACAATTCGGTAAATCCGAAATCGCAAAATCTAAAACAGAATGTTTTGCAAACATTTAAGTCATAAATTCCACACCATATTGAGTTTGACATGTTCATATACACTAAACCGGAATAGTCACAGTTGGCAGTGGTGAATCTATGATATACTGAGTTACTATATCAACATTAAATAAAGCCTAACTTCAACGTAATTTTGTTATTTTAGATGTATTGGGCTAACCAGATAGTCCTAGCAAAGACTTAGTAAACGAGAGTTCAATCACTCATATGTAAGCCCGTCAAATGATAGGTGAAGCTGCTGTTTCGTGCCATGTTGCCGCACCGCAAGATCCTAGCACAAAACAACAAAAGGCCGAGAACAGTTGTATTGAATAGGGGTTTGAATAGAACACCATTGCGTACGGGTGTTATTCGCAGCTGTTTCAATTAAAAGGTTTTTCTCGTGAGCTCAGAGCGATGCTCTTAACATACTGAAGGAACCAAACCTACAGGTGTTACCGTTCAAGATAGGCTTTAAGCCAGTCTTTCAGCGCCCAAAGTTCTCCCAACTACAACCTTGTGAATAACACTTAAGTCAGGAAGAAAAATCAAATTAAGGCTTCACGAATGAATCTTCAAACATATTCACGCACAGATACACCAATACACCTCACAAAAGACACAAGCACACGCACTCATCTAGACGAACACACGAGCACATGCACACAGCCACACTCAAAGACTCTTTCAAACATTGACGGGGGTGGGGCTGCTTTCTGCCGCCCCATCCCCCCTCGCACACCACACCTACCATAGTGCTGTCCAGATTTTTAAAGACGCACTCCATGAAGATGTTCCACCACATTTGGAGGAAGTCTCCGTTGTGACCAGTTCCTTGCTGCGGGATCACGTGACCCGTGGCTGTGTTGTACACGTTCTGCCACGGCTTCACTGGCCCAATGAAGTGCACCACCTTGGCATCTTTACCAAACCTGCACACATTGACACGAACCATCACACCAGAAATTCATGACGGTAAACAAAATTTTTAACTTGTCGTTAACTGATCTATTAGAATCTTTTGTGTTGCAATTCAAAAGGCTTTTTACTATCATAAAATAGGTCTTGCAATATCCTTTAACATGATAGGATTCTATGTAAGTTATCAGCTACAGCACTGAAGCCACCAGCGACCCAGGAAAGCTCTTCCTTGGAGTTGGCGAAAACGAAATTGCAGAAAAAAAATGCAGATATACACATCGCCAGTGACACGATTTACAAAGCTCACTTGGCAATAAATCAAGATCGGATGAGTGCAGTAAATCTTTAAGCCCCAAAGCACTTTGGTGAAGGATTCAACATTGACGGCAGAACAGGGATAAAATGCACTATTCTCACAGACAACACCAACCCAGTGCTTTGTGAAATCAACTTTAACGCAAATTTCTTTCAAATCCAGGTCATACTACTTTGTTCAGAAAACCCTGCTCCAACTACGAGTCATGGCACCATCGCTATCGCAACCTCATGAGAGGCCTGCACCAGAATTGACACCGATAATGGAGTGGTTAGGATCTATGCAGAAATGCCCAAGTGTGTCTTCTTAAACGACAGGTCAGTTTACATTTGACTGTCCAATTTATCAGTTGTACAATTCGATAACATATTGAAACAAAGCGAACTATTTTCTTTAAGACACAAAAGTTTGGCGCCATTAGCCCCAACCATGATAAGCCAGTTACTTCAGTGTGAAACCACACCCCATAGAACTATGGTCTGTCAGCACTACAGTGTTTATGAAGTGAGAGATAAGACATCTCAAAACAGAAAAAGGCTCTATAAGCACTTTCTTCCACAACCACTAGAAAAATGCACTAAGGGTCATAAAATAAACAAAAAAGAACAATTTACTGGCTTCTCTGCAATCGTCCTCTGTTACAGTAAAAATCATCCAACTAAATCTAAACCACATCTCAGGTACACTCATGTTCTGGTAAACAACAAAAAGGAAAAAAATGAAAGACAACACTCACTGTTTGAACGCTGGTAGGTAACTATAAAAGGCCTGAGATACGACGTTGTACAAGAAAGGCAGATGGTGCTTTATGTCTTTGGTTGCCCAGTCGCTAAAGAATAGATTTAATAGACCCTGGTCACCACCTGTAATACAAATTGGAAGTGAAAAGCAAAGGTGTTGGCTATCGAGCATTCACATGTTCTAACCTCAGCGTAGATATGTTGGTGGCCATTGGTGAATTATGGGTTGCTGGTGGAAGTAACGTTTCGTAAGGTCATGTGGATACAACTAAGTTTGTATCACATTTTGGGCAATTCAATATTCTCCAGGGATTGTTAATAAATAAATACTGTGGTTGTAGAAAGATAAAAAGTGTTTGCGGTATTGCCAATTTTGCTTGAAGTCATCAAGAACAAGAATCAAAATGCTCAAATCTTTTTCACAGATAAAATTGCTTAAAATTATGCAAGGCTTTTTCCTCTACCAAATTTCAAGCCAAAAGACAAAGTTTTGTTTCTGATTATAAGTGCGCGTTTCCATCCTAATCCCTGCTGATATATGACGTTTACATCTTCAAGTAAGCAAAGCAATATCAGATTAATCATCTCCACTTAAAGCTGACAACACTTACCGTCAAAGCTGCCTACAGACACTGCAAAGTCTAGGAGAGCTGTGTAGGTGGCCTCACTTGGACAAAATACAAATACACCAGAGTTGAAGCAGTCTGGCCAGCCAGGGTCCGGGGCCGCTGATAACTCTTCCCTCTCGAAAAGATCGTCTATGTTTTGAAGCACCTAAAATACATGAGAGAATACATACACTACGATGTTCGATCTCACACGATAATACAAAAACAGAAAGAGAAATTATAGTACCAATAGAACATTAAAAATATAAGATATAGGGTCCTTACTCACCTGAGGGAAAGGTGCCAGTGACTTTTGTGAGGGGTAACTTTTTGAGTGAGAGAAAAATACAGGTGAGGGAAATTTTAAAGTATTTTTCCAAGGGAATCGAGCAGAATATCAGCTCGATGCTCTCATCATGTCATCGAGGGCCCCGAGATACCTTATACCGTGATAAAATGATTTTGGCAAAAAGATAACATGTCAGATGTGTAATTGACTGTGTGAAATTGAGGCATCAAAGCAGGCGAAACAGATAAAATATCCAGTCGAGTCAACAGCAGGCACCAGGGTTCTCCACTGGTTGTTCTCTGGTTACTTAAAGGTGTCCCTCAAATTGTATGCTAACGTAAAAAACAAACTGGTGTTCAGTACCTACAAAAACGTTTGACTCAGTTGCCAAAGCAAGTTTGAATTTTGCTGTGACGAGTGTCTCCCTCATTACTTCCCCACCCTCATTTGCCCCTCCCCATAGAAGACCATGAAGTACTCACCATTGCGTCAGCATCGATGAAGACGCACTTTGTGAACTGGGTGAGCCTCCAACAATGTAGCTTGGTGAAGGTGACTCCCAGGTCAGGCCGGTCTAGTAACTTCAGGTTTGTCATGTCACGGCTGTCCAGGGCATCTACTACTGTCACCACGTCGAACACGTCATTAAGGCGCTGTCTACAATAGCAGAGGAGGATAACTGAACACGCCCCATTTTGTGGATGTGACCTTTGGAATAAGCAATCTTATGTAAGAACTGGTAACGATAACGAAATTATGGTAGGAGCCTATAAAAACGTCCACTAACTTTGGAACATAATACGGATTTTAGAAATGGCCGACCAGATTCATATGAGACTTTCACATCTTTATACAGTGCTCCAAAATTCTGCATTCAATTGTTTTTAAAAAATATTCCACTTTGCATGAGGGGCTATCAAAAATAAGACTCTAATTTATGATTTTTATGCAAAAAAAATCAAAAGTTCCGTAAAATGAAAATTGCCAGATTAATTTGAATTCTGAGCAGTAAAGTCATCTTTCTTATTGATCAATACATTGAAATAAAACGTAAAAAAAATGATAATTTAGAAAATTGTAACAAAATTTTTGAGATTTCATCTTGAACATTAATATCAAATAAATTTCATCATGTTATTTATAAGGTTGTTTGCTAGATTTTACTGAAAACATGACCACATGATCTCATCAATGTCAGATTCATATAAAGTCAAAATTTGGAAATTTTACAAGCTTAGAACTTTCAGAAAATAATTCTAATATACTTTTACTAATTTGAAATCTATAAACTTGGAAATATTTAAGCTAAATGCACAAAGTTGTACAAATTCGTACTTGTAAGCATAAGATGTCACATATGTTCACATCAAGAGTGCAACACAAAGTTTTTGTTGAATTCATAACGTGAAAACATGCAATAATACCCTGTTGGAGAGCAGGGAAACCTTGAATCAAAGCACATACAGAAAGCAAAATGACTGCTAAGTTCAAATGGCAATGAAGCAGTGAATTATGAGGCTTAATTTCAGTTCAGGACTAAGCCAGCAAGTCAATAGGTTACTTTAGACAACTTTACATTAAACTCCATGTTACCATGCAGTGCTTGCTTCTAAACAATGTGCAAGGTATGGTTAACAGCTCACTTGAACAGATGGTTTTGGGTTTTGCTTCTCACCCAAATACTGAGGTATGCTCAAATGTACTGGAGAGGAGCTAGTACATCTGGCATTCGATAATTTCCAGTTCCAGACATCTCAAAGCTTGAGAGCTACCGTACAAATTCTCAAGCTTTAGAGACACACACATGGTGAACAAGGGAAATTTCATATTGTCAAATTTCTCAATAAAATATTTTTAAACAGGAAAATTTACATGGTTTGTGTGGTTTAGCTATTACGAAACAGCATTTGGTGAAATTTTGAGCATTTGTAAGAATGTAGTAGGCATCTGAAAAATAAGAAAATAATTATGGCAATTTTAACACTTATTTTTTGTCCCAAATTGAAGAATTTTCACCGTAGTTGTTTTGCCATTGTAGACAAAATTAGTGGTAACACATACATTCAAAATTCTTGTCATGATTCAGATTATGGACAGCAGGTAATGTAATTGTCATGCAGTTGGATAATTAATAATCAATTACCAACAAAGTCATAATGATAACTTCAAAACAAAATACAACTAATCAATTATGTCTTTCAAACATCCATCAAATCAGACTGAAGCTGATTATTACTCCAGTCCACTAAACCAATCCAGTCTTCTTGGATTTTTTTCAACAGCACCTTTTTGACATCACAGGGAATAGCACAATGAGCACAGACAGACATGTGTTCAAGAAGTAGGTCAATGACTTTCTTTTGGGTCACATCCACTCATGGTGAAATGTAACATGAATGCAATGGTTGCAAATGCAAATAACAAACTAATTGGCACTTGCAAATGATGCAATTTCCTCACTTGTCTGCAATAAATGCTGCTACAAAGCTTCCCTCCGATGTTTTCAACTGTTTTCCATTTTACACCATGGAAGGGTTAGCAAATCTGTCTTCAGTCGAGACAGTATAGGTCTGCTTATGACTGTTTAGGCAAATGGAAGAAAACCAAAAACTACAGGAATCCTCAGGCCTTTGCAACATCACCTTACTTCATTTAGGGAACAATTAATTCACTAGGAGGCGCTAGTCCAGCAAGGGATTTACCACAGAAATGACTCCAACTAGATAATCCCATGGAACGACTCTGAATAACCCCATATGCTGATGAAGTGCTTTCAAGTTTTTGGTATCAATCTATTCAGATGTTAAAACCAGGACCCCTTTCTTCATCAACACAACCTAGTGACCTATGGAGTACCTTCTATGACATACGGTAGTTCTCATTTGAGTGTGTTTTCAAAACCAGTAACAACTTCCTCTTAAGACTATAGATTCCTCAGATCAGGAGCAATACAAAATTCAGCTTATTTGAAGGCTCAAGTCAAAGCCAAATTAGCCAAAACCCCTCCACTTCACTTGTAAGTCAGAAAGTTCGCCTGAAGTTTATTGGTATGAGAGTAGAAACCCATTGAACTGTCTGTTTCCATCTGGATGACCTTCAGACCTATGTCCTTCAACTCTTGCATCAAATGTTTCTTGTTCTGAGTAAACACTCATTCAGCCTTCCCTTCTGCCTGGTCACTGGTCAGCTAAGTGGTCAAGTGCTCATCAGCATGCTTATAGGATTCTGTAGTGTTCAACAGCTGATTGTTAAACAACTGAATCTACTATTGCTGAATCCCAGTTTGGTGGAAAAGGTAGCTCAAATTCAAATTAAATCGAATTTTTTTACGTTGTACATCAAAAAAATAACGGTCTTTGATTCTGGTACAAAGAATCCCTATGGCAGTCATCATTTCATTCTCTAACAATACCAAAATCGCAACTCAGAGTTTTTCGCCATTATGGATAGAGAATGCAAGGCCAAGTATTCGGATTAGGGATTTTTGAGCCCGGCTCAAAAATCATGATTCGTTTTGGTGTATGTAATACAAAAATCTGTTCAATTTCAATTATCATTTTATCCATCTCATTCACCAAACTCTGCTCCAGCACACACTGGTCATAGCATAAAGTGGCTGGCTGTTGAACTACTCTATCAAGGTACCTAAACTACACGGTTAACGGACTCCACCGTCCACTGACTCACAAACACGGGAAACAGACTCAGAAAACACAATCCATTCACCCAAATACATGGGACACGGACTCACATTCACGAAAGAAACACGGTTAATGGACCGCCAAACACGGTTTACAGACGAAATGTAAATGTCAGCTGACCCAGGAAGGCGATATGTCCGTGACCCGTGTTTGGCGGTTTGTTAACCGTGTTTCCTCGTGAATATGAGTACGTGTCCTGTGTATTTGGCTGAATGGATCGTGTTTTGTGAGTCCGTTCCCGTGTTTGTGAGTCAGTGGACGGTGTTTGCAGGTCCATGAGTCGTGTTCATGCATCCGTGACCGTGTTTATGAGTCCGTTAACCGTGTAGTTTAGGTAACTTGTCTATAGGACTTTAAGGACTACCAAAACTATAGACACACGAATATCACCATTTTGACCATCAAAAGAGAGAAAAGGTGAAAAGAAACATTTTGATTTGTTAGACAACTCTCTATCACAACACAAACCTAATGTGTAAGGGTGTGAGAAACGCATGTCAGCATGTCTTCGTAAGAAGTAAGACGTAGGATTTTGTCAAAAAGTTTTGCCACTCTGACTAGCTAAGAATAGTTTATCATGACAGAATTGTGTTAAGCCAATAATACCTATATCTCTAGGTTGACATTTCACACAACATTAAACCTGAATCTACGGTTATGGTACCACAAATTGAGAAGCAGACATCCTTTTCAACCTGGTTTAAAACTCTTTGTTGAGGATAAAAGGCAAGTGTATAATTATGTTGTCACGGCAACCTGATTGCTCAGCAAAACTCTACAGTGTTCTTATCTTGCAAGAACCATAGAGTAATTAACATGAAAAGTTGAAGAATTTCCTGACAGAACAATAACTTCAGCAAATTCCCTAGCAATGACAGACAACTTTCTTAACTGGTGTGTCCTTCACAATTTTCCCCATAAATTCGCCAGTACTAAAAGACTAGTTTCAACTAAACTTGACTTATTTGACAACTATGGTACTGACTTTTAGGGACAATGTTGCACTCGATTATAACACAAGTTTTGTGCAACCTGAAGCACTGATGTAAATATCAAAACCACATACAATGATTATTTCAGTTTTTTAACTAACAACCAACACAGAATACAAAAAACAGATAACATTATGGATAAAACAGGAATTTAATTATCAGTTTTCCCAAAATAGATTTTAGTTTGGTCCAGACTATTTTTCTTGATTGTCATAAATTGTCTTGCCACTTCACACACGTCATTTTGGATAAACTCTCGACATTGTTGCTCACTCACATACTGTCACTGTACAACTTTAAATTTGTCTCCAAATAAATCAAGAACAGAAGTGAAACGACATCTACTGTATACTCAGGTAGGGTGAAACTTCAAAGTTAGGACGGTGAAATATAATTACAGTAGTCCGGTCAAGTGCATGGAAAGATGACTAGTTTGTGACGGTAAGACGTCACACTGATCTAAAATATGTTCTGACCGAGAACCAGTCCGAGCTAACTCAAAACAGAAAGCAGCTAAGTTCTCATTTAGTTCAATGTCATTGTATCACATGAATTATGTCTAGACAAGCAAGGTCACAACGACTCTCCTTTCTTTTTATTCAGTGACCAAAGATAGCCTTGCTCATCCATAATCACACACCTCACAACCACACATAGCATTCCTGCCGTTTGGTCTGTGATTATTAGCTTCTGGGAACATCATGGCTTGCAAACGAAATCTGATAGGAGATGGGCCAGCGAAAAAATGTTTGAGGAATCCACAATGACCTCTAACTGTCTGTACTTAGGTGTCTGCGGAGAATTCAAAATAACATCCACCCCTAACCACTGGTGTAACCTTGGCAAGAACGCAAATCATCCATGTATGACAGCCGTAATACAGGGAAAGTTGGGAAAGCCGTTTGTGGCTATAAGTATAGCATTTATATATATAAGCAGTCAGAAATAGGTTGGTTGCACTAAGTGGAAGACCAATCATGTTCGTCTAATCGTTTAAGCACATCTGCAAAAACGTAGTGTCAACATCATTTACATCTAATCAACTAAAAATATTTCCTTCCTAACCAACTGGCTGATGCTGAACGTGTAGCTAAAATCATACTTCATTGTAATCAAAATTTCTGGCAGACTGGTACTTTCTGGGTCATAACAACAGCTGTGTTTAGACCAGCACTTTGCCCATTGCAAGTTGCACCTGATCTGCGAGTCCACACTATTATGACACATGTGGTGTCAGCAGTTAGTGGAAGGATGGAAATCACTCAGACAAAGCGTTGTTCATGGCTCTGGGTATAGTGAAGGAACTGAATGCGCACATAAACTTATGATAATATCTTAAAAAGTGTTTTGCTGCTCGAGTACACAAAATTTTGTAACAGTCAAGTCTTGAGAACCAGTTTTCTCCACTGAATAACAGGTTCACATTGCTTCTCAAAATGTAGGACGCCTGTACGGGAGTATTGCCCTGAACTGGAAACCGCAACTAAAACAACCTAAGTCTGTTACTTAAAAGCTGAGCAACATGAAATAGATCAACACTTTTTTGTAACTTTCTTCTTACAATTCTTCAATCGATTTTTTGTTCAGAAGATAACACACAGTTCAAACTTGCCAAAATTGACCCCATTTTGGTGTTATTGTTTTCTATCTAAAATACTACAAATTAGTATTTTGAAGACAACCCCAGACTTTCCTTTATTATTACAGCAGGAATGTCAATGAAACTGCAATGCAAGAAAACAATGCTGAAGATTGTGTTTCTTTTAAACTGGTGTAAACAATAAAGTACACATAGGTGCCAGTTAAATGTTGTAGTGCCCTATTTTCGGGCAGTAAGACCATCTTCATTTTCAATTGGTAAATGTTTAAGTCTGTGCATTGTTGAGCTGTGTGTTTGATGTATGCATTTCTTTTATACTGGGGTAACCAATGATGATACATGCAGGTAACAGGTGAATGTCCTAGCAATACACATACTTTTGGGCAGTAGGGTCATCTTCACATTGGTCAATGCTTCACAGCCGGAGACAGCAACAAATAGAGCTTTGGCAGACTCAAAAAGGCATTTTTTCCCTTCTGCTGTTTGTATCCACAGAGATTTGGCACCATATTTTGAAAATTGGCAAACTAGCAGCCCAGCATGAACTCAGCTGTGCTGGCTCTCAGCTGACAGTTTATTCCTTCATGCCAACTGTCTGTCCACATGGGTACTTGAGCAGGGACAAGTTGATCCGGTGCAACTTGTACTAAAACATGTCTAGTTACTCTAATTTAACTGATGTCCACATAGTCACCAGAGCCCATCATTTTGTTTTAGGTCCTTTCATACGGTATGAGAGGAGCTTCGATGTAAACTGGGAAGTTGAATCGTTCATACTCTCTTCAGTAGTAATAGAAGTTGAAGTAGAAGGTAGCTGATGACGTCGTCATTGAAGTAATCCATGTTTCAGTGGTCAGAACTCGAAAGCAAACTTGGGGCAAAATGACACGCTGTCAAAAGCCATTTTGTTGTGTCTGATCTTATGCAATAACAACCAGTCAGTTCTTCTGAAGCCCTGATATGAGTTCCAATTTGTCTAAGGAACCAATTTCATAAAAGTCTTTTTCACGGTGATGGAAGGCGGGTTTTATCGTTTTAACTGTCAGATAAAAATCCACTTGATCTATTTTCTTTCATTTACCGTTAACTCAAGTTTTTTCTCAACTTTTTATTCAACATAATAAGTGCGGTACAGATTACACAATTACAGTGTCCTCATGACAGTGTCCTCATGACAGTGTCCTCATGACATTGTCCTCATGACAGTGTCCTCATGACAGTTAATACAACAACATTTTTGCTTAATAGTCAAAGATCAGTTAAGGTTAACTTACGTACAGAGCTGATACATACAAAGGTAACTCAAACAAAGAAGTAGAGGCTATGATCCATGACTGCCTTTACAAAAAAACAAACAAGCCATAAGTCTTCTTGTAGTAAGACGCATTGATCTTATAACAAAACCCCATGTTTACATGTTCTGAAGACAAGACAAAACTCATGGGACTTTCAAAAACTGTCTACAGCCCGAGACATTAGGGCAACTGATTACTTAGCAGAGAGGTATAGTAAATCAATACAAACAGAACGTGTTCCATGAAAGATCCTACAGAGGCAACATTCTAATTCTGATCGTTTTGGCCTACTATGCAAACCCCGGGAAAACTTACTTTACATATTTACAGAATAAGCAAGAATTATTAGTCTTCATACACGCCATTTGTTGGCCACATCACGTGACTTATAGTTATGAAAGACTGATCAGATCTCTGCCCAACCGAGATTCAAACCGGGGACTTTCTGCTAACTGTGCAGACCCTCTACTCTACAGAGATATCAGGGCCACCGGTCAATAGCGGAAATCCAAACAGACTCGATAGAAAGAATCTTTTCCAAACTTGGGAATGCATATACATGTATACAGTTGCATAGTTGTATATCAGCGTGTTGATAACGGATAAAATATTAAGAATTAATACAGTAAAATATTCCAATTTGAGACAGTAAAAAATATTTACTTTGCTCAAGGTTGGATCTTGCCCCAAATTCTAGAAATAGGTAATATTGCCCATCTCTAATTAAAAAATCACTGCAAAATTTCCATTTCTTTAGATTGAAAATGCATTGTCCGAAATTTGAGAATCATGGTGAACAGCAAAATCGCCTTTGTCTCAAATCCCATGAGTCAATAAAGCTCAATTTTTGTCTGTTTCTAAGTCTCAAATCCTAAAGATTGACCCAAATTGGAGAATTTTTACTGTCAGTGGTCTTAATACAGAATTTCTATGAACTGAGTGAGCAAACACTAATTGTTATGTAGGACAAATGAAGAGCGGTCATCAACGTAGGAGTATATGACAGGAAGTCATAACATTGACCAAAACTAGTTATAAAGAAGAGCAAGTCTGCCGTGTAGCTGCAAAATTGACTTGCAGCACTCTCTTTGCCAGCAGTATGCAAAACAGTCGAAAGACATGTTCATTAAATTGATTCTTATTGCTTGATCGAGTTCATCCCTTAGTAACTGATAATTATGAATTTGAGATAGTAAAGGTTCATAGGTATTGCATTATCATCATTCTCCACTTATTGAGCACACAACATGGCCAACAACTTAACTTCTAGTTTGTTAAATTTCTCCATAAAACTAAAGTTTATAATAACATTTTAGTCTGTTACAAGCACGTGTAGGTGACATAAGACAACATTTTCTAGCAAACCGGTAATCAGCCCTTGAAAATGGAAAAATAACTATTTTGGCAATTATATAGTGTGTAATAATTGTACAATTGCCCTAAAAGTATGCGACCCATCTGGGCAATGTGTCAAAGTGGGTCTGCCTGGTCAACCTGTTTGTACTAGTAGGAAAAGACATAAAAGTGGGATAGACAAAATACTTGATAAGTTGAATTTGACCTTGTTCTATGATTTATGAACAACATGACAGACAAAGGCACACCATTGACTATTGAGTGAATGGATGACACACAAAATGTACACTTGCAGCACCACCGGGCGTGGCACATTTTTCCAAAAGTGCAAAATTCACATATTGTACAAGTTAAAGCTCGATTTTGTATCAATCCACAAACATTTCTTTAAATATATTATTCAGGCGTCCAATAAAAGTCCACCTAGACAACTTCAGCTGATTTCAATTTCATCAACTTGCCAAATCTTTATGGGACAATTTCAGGCCATAAAATTTTCCATGCTTCAAGCAGTTTTGCACATCAATTTCCCTAATGTGCGTGATCCACACACATTAAACCTTACACACTTATCATATGGTCTAGGGCCGAGGGATCCATGTCTCAGGCTTTTTATTTTCCTTCCAACAACTGAACGAAGACATGCATCCGCCATGAAAACTGAAGACTTGTATTCTAGATAAAGGAACTTTCATAGCTGACATCTTTGTTTGACAATAAATTAAAAATCTGGGACATGGTTCTCTATGTCCTTAAAGTAAGAAAGTAGTTTCTGTGCAAATACCAAGTCACCAACATTTTACATCTGTTTGAAATTCACAATCACAGCATGACAGTCAGAAAATACATCTTTTTGTTGGTTTTAGAAAGACATTCAAAAACTTATATGACAAAATGTGAAAAAACTTTACGACGGAGTTAGAAGCACAGTATGCACATATACACCAACAGAGGTCATTGATGATCTAAACTACTTGAGTGCAAATGTTGCAAGCTTCAGAAACACTTAATGCATGAACACAGGAGAGAATGGTGCCTTACCTCATTGTCTGTGACACTCCTGATGTAACCATGACGACCAACTGCCTTGTTGTCTGTACACGTTTTAGCGAGTGCGCCAGAACCAGACATCCCAAGGCGTAGGCATCGCTCGTCGTCAACGTCACAAAGGCCTCGTGAAAAACTGAAATGAGTCACAGCCAGGTACTGGTTGGTTGTTTAGTTACTTAGTTATACACAGACAGTCCTAACACATGCAGACATTCCTAAATGTCAATGAGCACGTAAGCATACTGATTCTAGACTAAAAACTGAATTCAAATGTGCATTCCAAGGTTTGATGGAATAACTTATCACCTAAATCTGACTCAAAATTCAGAAAAAAAAACATGCATAACACCCATATTTGCTTAAGGGTTTGTAGTAGGAACCTAGGAAAGTGTCCACAAATTTGGCTTACTTCAGAACATCATAAGTCAGAAATAACGCTTTATGTACTGTTTTCCCCTGCCCGCAACTAAATTATAAGAACAACTGAATCCCTGTACTAAGTGCAATGTATGGTAGGGTTGTGAATCCATTGTGAGTACAATGATTGAACCAAGTGGGTGGTAGGAAAAACTGTGGGGTAACTGTTGGCGACAGTCAAGCATGCTCACATTTTTTTAGCCACCACCATACACAAACCATCTTCATGGCCCATGCTTTATATTAGAGGAGGCAGCTACAGTAAAACTTTACCACTTTTGTGACTCAGTTTGAGCATGGAAAGGCAACTGATTTATGAAAAAAAATGAGAAAATGGATTTTCACTAGTCTACCATGCTGTGTCCTAAATTGATTAGATTTTATTGCAGTTGCTAATGTAAGAACATGATGATTCTCAGCAACACACTGACCATACAGCAATCCAGGCAATAGAACTTCAGAAACTCTGGGGCCATTGGGGGAAAGTAAAATTGTATGGCTCAGAACAGCACAAGTCTTAAAGAAAATTATCAGACAATAAAGTTTGAGTAACAGCCAAATAAAAGTCAGATGGCAATATAGGTCAAGCATGCTGTGAATTTCTAAGAAACCACTGAAAGTAGTTGAAACTGCATGCTTTCAGTTTCACATCAATTTCATAAGAAATTAAAATTCTGATGGTAGATTTCTTGATAAAGGTACTGTTTCAGTTTATTTTGAATCAATCAAAATAAAAAACAAGTCCTAATCTCACGGCGATGGAGAGCTGTCATCTCAATGTTATTTTGAGCTGATAGCTGAGTGCAATGTTGTCAAAACCAACTGTTCAGAAATCAGCAGGTGACACAGATATTTTATTCAAGTAACAAAGTCATGTTTTCAAAAAGGTATTCTTTACTTTTGAATATACTACTCCATTTACCCCGAATTCAGCTGCAAAAAATGAAAACGAAAAAAGCCACATCTGGAAATAATGGTGCATCGAGGCACTACCTGAGGGTGTACAGGAAAGTAATAGCATCCCAACTACCAAGTAGTACAAAAGCCACAAACTAAGATTTCATCAGTTATAACTGTCCATAGTCACATTAACACAAGAGACAGTTGTCACACAGCAACTAAAACGGAACAGCTGATCGGACACAAGAGTGTATGTGTGAACACAATTGACACAGAGCAGACTGACTTGACACAAGAGTGTATGTGTGAACACAATTGACACAGAGCAGACTGACTTGACACAAGAGTGTATGTGTGAACACAACTGACACAGAGCAGACTGACTTCGCAGCAACCATTTTTGACACTCGTCTGATAGGTAGAGCAAGTTGCGCTAGATCAGTTGCTCTAGTTTCAACTACACATCTAAACACAACTGGGGCAAGGAGAAAGGTATCATCTCTGTTACACTTGCGCAACACTGTATAATGGGTGATTTCGACCGTAGTATTTCCAGGTGGTTTGGAAATTCGGCATTGTTTTTGCAAGCCTGAGCAGACAGTCCTTGAGTAAATGACTCATGCTGATCCAGTTTACGATCCAATCGATGTCTTGTAAATGCGACTAAAATGGAGCAAGATGTGGAATGACAACTCGCACCATGACAACTGTTCCCCTAAAAACAGCTCATGTGACTGGGTAAAGATTACATAATAATTGAAACTATTGAAAGAGTGACAACTGGAATGAACAATGCTCTAGATGATAAATGGTACTTTCCCATTAATTGAAATTTTACCAAAGCTTCACCGAAACTTCGCCTACCTGTCAGACTAGAAAGCGATATCGAAATTATCGTTAAGACACTAGACAACGCAATTCATTCGTACTCTCAAATGAATATTATGAAGTGGTTTCAAAGCCAACTGAAAATTGTTATGCCATTTACGACTGTTTATAAAAATAATCAATGTCATTCCTCATCAGATATGCTTTCTTTTATTTACTTACGTGCCTCTATTGAGAGCACATTGGTTACGCTGTAATAACAAAGAACATGTTTTGCGAGTCACAGGTGATCGCATATCATTGCGGCAACCTCTAGCAATAACTTCAACGAAGCTTCTCTCTGATTGTTCCCGTCTATACCGAAGTTTCGGTGAGTACCGAAGCTTTGCTTTTAAGTCCTACTATTTTCAGCGAAATTTCGCTTGCAGATTAACTAGCGATTACCTTTTCCACTTATCAAAACTTCAGTAAAAGAAATTTTGCCAGTAATTGGAAAGCACCTGGAGACTTATCAAAGTCTGACACCAAAGTTAAGAAATAAATCCTGTTTTGATCATTATAAGTTAAATGTACTGGCATGTTCAAATTGCATCAAACTGTTCTCATTTATCTGTGAACTACTATCAAAAGTACTGTGCCTGTTTGACAGCCAAACATAAGATTGATAATACATAATTATACATTCATGACCAACATATGATGAAAGACTGGATAAATATATCTGAATGAAACTGAATGCATCTGACCTTTGTCAAAACTGGAGGGATGGTTTCAAATTTCAGTCAATGTCGCACTTCAGGCCAACGACAATGTTTTCTTAGAAAATGGCAACTATGAAAAAGGAATGGTTAGAAAATGGAAAGTAAATAAATACATGTGAACCAGTCAGAAAGACAGTTTAGCTGCAAAATGATATTGCTTGCAAATTATTTAACAACAGGAAGACTAATAAACAGTTACATAACAAGGTCTAATTTGGTAGTGGTACACACTGATCTCTAAGACTTGCAAACCAAAAAGCATCAAGTATATTTTCAGCCAAACAGCACCAAGTTGACAGAGGGCAGTATCCATAATCCTTCTTGTAAGTCTCTACCCTCACATTTTCTCAATCGGGAGAGTAAAAAATCAGACTTATCCTGAGATACAAATGATCTGCTGGTAATGACAGTTTCTCAGTTGAGTATTACCACGACACTAGCAATGAGGGAGAGATTGATAAGTGAAGAGAGTGAAGAAATTGGGTGACCTTATGAGCATTTGACAAGGCTGCGATCGCAGGGTTCGAAGATATTCCTTCTTCGACTGTCACCTTCATGGGCTTAAGTAAAGAAAAAGCTTTCAAACATTTTCGCGACCATGAACTTGACAGCAGAGTCTAAAATTCAAAATGCTACACCCAATCTTGTGGTGGTGACCAGCAGTGATGCATGCCAATTGCAAGTTGAGTAACAGACCAATTGAGTAACTTGCTGGGAGATTGTAAATTGACTTTACCACAACCAGAGTGACTTGCAGACACCTTTCAGAAGGTATGAATAAACTTTGAAGAAAGGCTAGTGTGACAGTCTGCTCTGCGGTTCAAGCCACTGCATATAAATCACGAGAGAAAAAAAATGAGAGAAAAAATGGCAGGAGAGGAAAAAGGCGGGCTTAAATAATTTGTACAATAAAGCAGCTAATCATTAGCAGACAAGAGGGAGCATTGACATGTACGCACCTCATGCATAGATATACAAGGGAACACTTTAAACATTCCCAGTAAAGGCAGCAATACTTAAAATAGTCTCTGGAGAGAGCAAAGCAAACCTAGCAAGACTCTCTTCAAGAGCCCGCCACCATTGACCATGATTCATTTAAGCAGTTTGGAAGACAGGCAAGAAGACAACAAAGAACAGGCATAAAAATATGGTAATAAAAAGCTACTAGGGGACACAACCAAGGTCAAATCCATCCTAAGTACAGTAGTCAGATTTGTCCTAAAATCCTCATCAGTTGTACTCTCCTAACTATTCGAAAATCAGTCATTCATGAAAATCTGTAAAAAAAATCTGAAGATATGTAGTCAAAACGTAAAAAAATAAAATCGTCATCAGGGGGCACGGCAGCATTCGGATCGGTCTGAAAGAATTAACTATTCATCCATTTTCATATTCAAAGAAACACACTAGCTAATTTTTACAAAGATCATACAAGGACTTTAAGAGATAGAGCTGCGGATGCAAGACAAAAATTAGGGGACACTACAGTAGTCGGAAATTAACATCTAGGTCCTCAAACCTGGAAACACAACTGCCAATTTTCATAACAATTCTTTGAGTGGTTAGGCAGATAGAGACGTACATCAAACAACAATAAAAACAATCAGACTCCAGTTAGCACAGAATATATCCATCTGAAAATTTGATGTCATCTCCATACTAGACATCCTAAAAATGTCATGAAAAACTGTCAAGAAACTCTGTAGACATAGCCATAGAAGATAGCAATGACACTTAGCGGGCTCAATAATAGTCATAACCATCCAAAAAGTTGCTTGTGTCGTCCCATCCATGATAGGAACATGTTTGTAAAATTCCACAAACATGCATAGAGATACAGCAGGTAACGCAAGGCGGGGATGACAGCCGTCATAATTAGCCCTAAAATATTTCTGAAATAGATATATACACTAGGCACACATCATATTTCAGGATGAACAGATATGGTATACTCTCATGGGGACATACAAACCGGGACCATGGTCTACTGTTCACTGAAAAAATTCCTCACCCTCTCCCAGTCAAAGCTCATCCCAATCATACATTTGGCCGTCCCTGTTCATTGCAAAATGCCTCCAGTTTGCTCACTTACACCAGTATACATGATGCTGCAATATAGAGTAGCATCACTGAAGAAAACGTCTCAGTAACAAAGTGGCCCAACGCATGGGTAAAAACACAATCCACATTGCATCCCACTGGGTACATGACGATGTGATGCGTGCTCTTTTCTTATCTGCACATCAGAACCTGAGTGCAATTACGGTATGTTTAAGTCAGTTGTTTTTGTTGAGTGTAATCGGTAGTTCTAGCAGACACCACCTGTTATTAGTCTACTGTCTTGCACATGCTCACTATAGCCACATGCGTTCCACGTGTTAATCCAATATATATTGGCATTGAGTCCACAAGTATTTTTTCATCTATGCAATGTCCCTTACAACATAACAAATGGACAGGTCGGAAAGAAACCTTGATTCCATAAATATTTGTTTGAATACTTAATTTCTGTTTTTGTTGATAAAGGAAGTTGTTACCTCCGAAAATTTCAAATTTCAGTTGATCCATTCTAGACTTGTTGTTTTATTTACCGATTTGAATTGGAAGTATATGAAGACATCTTGAGAACAACCTCTGCACTTGAATAATATTTTTAGTGACATGACTTTGACGGTTTAGCCAGGGTGATCGAACACTAATTTGCAGAACATCTTCTGGCAAACACATTCTGAAACTAGCGCTGTTCATTTGTAATGGCTTTGCTAATAGTTTTCAAGACCAACGGTTTTCAGAGAAATTTGGGATGTGCTACCTTCCCAGTTGCTTCAAAATATACAAGGATTATAACATTTTGCACATCTTCTGTTCTGTTCACATTTCCTTCACAAGTCAAGTTTGAAATTCCAAATTTATGGGATATTGCTTTTAAAAAAGCCACTTTCAAGTAAGATTCTAGCGTCTGTTTCCACTTCTGCCAGAAGAAACCCTTGAAGATTACTCTCGTTTGCAGATGACATGTCCAAGTAAAAAGTAGCTTAGTAAGATAACTGTTGTCGATCGTCTTTTTCTCTAATCACCACATTAACTTTACAGCAAATGTACTGTTGATAAAATGGCGTGGGGAATAAGACATTGGAAACATGTTGATATTTCCACATATTCTGCCGACTACAACAATCGACTTTTTCAATGTCCGTTTGTAAGCAGTTGGTGTTACTCCACGTAACATATTTTGGTTTATGTAGGCCTTGCAACTACCACCGCCAGGTACCATTATAATTCGTAAAATGTAGGCAAACCTGTGTTCCAAGTAGTTACCTACTCAAGAGTGTCTGAAAACAGCCACTGACTATTCATTATTTACAAACTGAGGTGATGTGCCAAGGCAAATAGGGCACAGTAGGATGTGTCGCCGCCTAGCAGCACATGTGTGAACTGCACTGCTGAGTGTTATCAGTCTTGCTTAGCCAAATGTTTGGTAGCGTACTGAACCTGTACTCTTATAACACTTTTCACGAAATAGGCAATAGGTTAGCTGAGCTCTAGCGGTTTTTGGACCGTGTCCATAAATTCGCTGAAGTTATTGCGAAGACTAATTAGCAGAATTATAATTACTGGGACTAACCTTGACTTCCACTCATCTCGCCCCGACAGTCGCATCTAAACTTGGAAAGCCACTGCGCATGCCATGTAAATTTCTAAACCAATAAAGAGGACGCAAGTCACATGATCTATCAACATTTGAACGAAGAGAAACAGTGACGCCGTGCTTGATCATGGTTGCGAAGCCCCGGCTCCTCTGGTAACTGGAAACGGTTTTCGTATTGTTGAAGGTTATTGGACATTGACGTTTTCCGTTAGCTCTGTATGCAGCTTGTTTTGGGCTTTTGAATTGAAACTTAAAATCGTAAAAAACGGAATGCCAGAGGCGGAAGTTGATTTTTTCTTATGTTTTTCTTGCTGTTTTTTTGCTTGTTTTTTTCCTCTTCGTGTCGTAAGTAAGTTAACACTCTCTCCCTCATTCTGGTCGCTCTGTCTTCTCCAGCGGAGTATCAATTCATAAATGTACAAGGGTGATATAACGCGCAGGCACCAGTTTTCGATCGCAACACGTAGCCCCTCCGCGGCTAGCCTTGGTAGAAAGGCAAAGCTGTATTCTTAATATACAGCTTTGTGTCGATGTATCATCTTAACTAGCTTTATTCAAATGAGCTGTATGTATAAGACTAGACGACACGTCCATACTCACGCAAGCCAGACAGCGCGTGGCACGCGGTCCGCCATATTGATGATGAACGCTGTGTAAACAAAAGCAGGGTGGTCTTGTGGAAGCCGGGGAATTTTCAGAATAAAATTTGAAATTTTAGATACTAACGAGGTTCTAAAATATTGGTAACATAAAGCAATGTAAACCTGTGACCCACGCATCGCTTAAACAGTCATATAAGCCATTGCAAAGACAAAATTCCTAATGTTTTCAACATGTTTTGGCTGAAATTCTCACAAAGTGCTGCTAGGGCCTGGGAGATTTTGCGGGCTCAGTCGAAAAGACAATCACTGAAATGTATAAAGTTTTGAAAATGGTATTATACAGTGATTAACCTTTTTCCTCGATATAATTGTATAGTACCTATTTTTCAGTTCCGGTTGTTTATAAACCGACAAGATGATCAGCTGTCAAGGGGGTCGCTCTCCGGGGAGCCATTACGTCACCGTCACTGCATTCCCAAAATTTTTAGAATGGTCTAAAAATTCCTTGATATGACACCACTTGAATTATTCTAACAAAAAGATTTGAGGCATGCGTTTGTGTGAAACACTTGAACACAAAGTAGAAAAAAATTAATAGAAACCCATGGAAATTGATGAGCAATATGCAGGCACGCACATATAGTGTACACTTCGGTTACCCGTGTGTGCACCACTGCTTGGGTGGCCAAAGCCGGAGGTCGATGTATGCATTTGCACAGACCCAATTTCCCGAAAGGTGATTGGAATTGTCTAGTTCACGTTATACCAAGGAGTAATGATTAAATTAATATGCAGACGTTTTTTTCAAAAAATAAAACGCATGTTAGGGGTGCTGAGATGTCTCAAGGAAAATTACTTCAGTGATACGCTACTTTTCTTTAACTATCTAGTATTACCAGGAAGAGATAACCACTTCCTGGTATTACTTGTGCTAGTACCTAATTCATCTTAGCGTGGTGAACTGGTAACTTATACAGTTTGAAACGACATGGTCTCACTGTTCAAAATGTTGTGTTATAGACTCTGCTGTAAAACAACTTGACACGCTGCGGAACTAGAGTTTTAAAAAGGCGTTCGCATTATTAATTTTTACCAATATTAATTTTTACACCACTCAATGTACCCCGTTTATGCGACCATGATGTGGGGAATCGCCGTTTTTTTTCTGTAAATAACAAGCACACTTCCATATTATTGGCCATCCAGGATGAGAAAGAAAAGAAAAATGTTCTCACAGAAACAACACATTGAGATTCTGTAACCATTTCAAACAAAGTTTTGATTTATTTCAAAATATATTTGTTTCAAAATATCATGATCACGCCATGACAGTAAAAGGGAAATGTCTAGCAGGTACACAGTTACTGTACCGTACTGGTACCATACGTGCACTCCATCTTTATACTAGAAATCAAACTTTATTTTTTATTTTTTCTGCTATAACTAAAGACCCTTTAATTCTGTGCTCAAGCATGCCATGGTTTTCTTGGATGATCTTCAAAAAAATCCTAGTTTGCACTTGATGATACCAACAAAAACTATGAGTTTTTACTTTGAATCTCGTGTTGTTACCAATATTGGTTCCTAGGTACTACACAGTACACACGCATCTCCACTAACATGGATCATCATCAAGATGGCGGACCCCTCAGCTCAACGAAAACCACGTGACTTCAACTCTAGTTATATGTATCTCATTGTTTTATTCATCAAAAATGCAGTTACAGTACCAACACAACAAAAATGCACAGGTGATATGTGGTTTATATTTTAGCAACAGGTGTCACTGTTGCTCCATATTAAGCTAGCTGGTTCCTTGCGTGCCACTAGGTGGTCGGTAGGCAGCACGCAGATATCACTTCATTTTCCTCGGGAAATTTTTTTTACACTGGCATTTTTGATTGACTGGTGAAATTCTAAACAAGCAGCACTTTACGCAAACAAACTGGCATGACTGATGGAGCAAGTGTAAATGTGGTCTGTTGTGCAGACATATCATTGCTTAAAATTTATGTTCTGGAATTCTGAATCCCAGAAATTGTGGTTGCGCCTTTTCGGAGTGCATCTTTCTACTGTCGATGACTTTAGTTTTCGATACTGTCCTGTATTCATAAAGTATGAATAACTCCGCACCGGTTAAATCGGTCAGATGTGTGTTTATTGTACATGTTTGTGCTTCAAGCACGCGGCTATTATAGTTGCTGCTACGCCACTTGCATGACAAGGCTAAAAATCATTTATAGTCTGCCATTTTTCAAGTTGTTGTAAAACTAACCAATGACTGCCGAGGTTACACCAACCAATGTTATAGCGAGTGCTACTGCGTGATACCTGCGTGCTGGCTAGGCACGTAGGGAACCAGCGAGCATATTAAGATGCACATAGAAAAGCATGAAACTGGCGCAAATTCGAACATTTTAAGCAGGGATATTCTTGTGGCACAATATATTAATTATTAAAATGACTTTTATTTCACTTTTGATGTTTTCAAAAAAGATGTAAAACATGAAACTACAGCTCTGAAACACCAGTTTGGAGTTAACCAAGGTTGTTGTCCCTTTTTAAAGTACTGAATTGCAGTCCTATATAAGAGCACTGCAAGTAAAGACTGCAGTGGTATAAACTCTGGCAACCAAACACCTGCTAATGATTGACAGGTCTTCTAAATACTTCCAAAATAGTTTGAACATTGCAACATTTTCTATACATTGTATATTTATTTATTTCCTAGTTGAAAGGAACAACTTCTCTTTTGAACAGTCGCCATCTTTCATTAACTGGGAGTCATAGTAATCTTACAATGTGGGTGTCCAAACTGGAGAACTTCTGACTGACAGTGGGCCTCCAAATGATACATTGGGCATCCTCACCAGGACTTCCAGATTAATGCTAGGGTGTCCAAATGGGTGCTCAGGATGTCTGCTGCATGAAGGCCTGCTTACATTCTTCAGTAATTCTTACTGGTTATATACTTATCTTTGATGAAGCACGTCATGCATGGTCTATGGGAATTAAGATGACTTTGACAAAGAATTACAACTCCACTTTTTGGTTGCCGTTAACTTTTCACTGCACGCGATATCCACAAAGTATTTCAACTGATGTCTTGTCGGGGACAGTCACGCGAAACTGAGCCAAGTGTGTGACACTTGCAAAATATAGCACGGGAAGATGTCAGGTGTAATTTGTATGATTTGTGTCTCTTGGACTTATTGTTTGTCAACAAGCATAATTTCTCGTAACTTCCTCAAAATGGCACCCAGTGAGAGAAGCTAGAGTGAACCAAGACAGGTTTTATGGATATGTTCAAACTATGTGGACTAAATTGTATCCAGTGTAATTGTATGTGTTAATTATAACTCGATGTGTAAATATGCATATTACATTCACTTACTATTTGAAGACCAGTAACTTTTTGTTGGGGTGCCCCTGTATGTCTGCGGCATTACAGAGCGATGCAGTTGTCTAGATCGGACATCAGTTAACAAGTGGCATAGCTGTGGTGAAGTTTGGCCAAACGAAAGACACGTACTTGTACACTAGTCAGTTAGACTGCACCGTTGACTCAGCTCTTCTCAGTAGAGATGGTATAGTCATCCCATAAGCCCTCCATACGGCAGAAGCCTTTCAGCGAATTATGCCTCACACTGATTAAACCATCAAAGTCGTTTTGCTATTAATATCTTTTGCGCATAGAAGGGCACGTTAGGTCTCGAACATACTCACGAACGTTTTTCGATCAGTCCTTCATTCAGTTTGACAACTGGTTATTTTACACTGCTGGTGAATTATTGTTTCTGGAAACATGCGCTGTGCATATTTTTTGAAGATTTTTCTGGCTGCACAAATTGTTAGAATCTTGAATGAGATGTGCCAATTACTTGCACTATAGAACATCTGCACATCTGACAAGCATAGCAAAATTTAGTAAATACACATTAAATTTATTAGAAGGAATAAATTAGCATTACCGTATGCAGACTGACAATTAATTTGATAAGTTAAACAACGTAATGTATCAAATGTGTTGAAGTGGTTATTAACCTCTCCATCACAAAAATCAATTTTTGACCACTTACCATTATGAAATTGATTTCGTATTGTTCCTTAATCCTTGGTCAAGTTTCAAGTGTTTTCTGGGCTTCAAAAGAACTGGCAGTTCATTATTGCTCCAGACCTGACTACACATTGGCTTGTCATAGTGCGGCATACTGCTGAGCATGGTCTTTAGGAGTAATGAAGTGTCAGTTCTTAGCAAACCCAGCAATCACTTCTCATATGAGTAAGGAGCACGTTTAGACCAATTTTAAAGCAGTAAGTTATGTGAATCAAATGATTGCTTCTTGGTCAAAACTTGGTTTATAACTGCTTTGAAATCATAGACTTGCTTATTTTTTTACAGAAATGGAGACCGCAGACAACGCTGGGAAGTGGGTGGAGGATTTATTCCCACCAACCTTTGCCTTCTCCTGGGACAACTTTATCAGGGACTTGGAAGTTGCACGTAATGAGAAGAAACTTCCATGTTCAGTATCACCACTAGATGTCAGTGCAATCAAAAACGTGTATGAGCGTGTGTACCTTAGAAGCATTATTCAGAAAGAAGAGGAAGAAAGGGCTCAGGTATCAAAAGCTGATGAAGACTCTCCATCCTGTAGTTTGACAGTGCAGCAGGACGGAATTCCAGGTGAATATCTATCTCTATGTTACATTTCATTACCTTTGCTCAAGGACTATTCATGCTGGTTTTAAAGTTGCAATGTACTGGTGCTTTCAGTCAATGAGTAGCAACCTGGCAGCACTTTTGCAATGGTTTTATCAGTGCCAGAAATTTCAAAACAGCCTCCAATAGGTCAATTAAAGCCTCCTCAGTTGTGTATAAAAGTTGGCTGCCAATGTCTGAGTGGTCATTTATCAAAAAATGCAATTTTTCGTAGGAAATGTGGACATTAAAGATCTGGACAAGTCAGCCATATGGAACTCCACAGAAATCAATGTTCTTCGTGAGGTATTCAAAACGGCAAGGGAGCAAAACTCCAAGTACAAGTTTATCATTCAGGACTTGAATGAGCAACTCGCAATCTCTCATGAGAAATGTTGGAATCTTGAAAAGGATCTTAAGACAAGAACTTGCAAACTTAGTGAGGCGATTAAAGCCAATCAGAGGCTGACAATTCAGTGCGAGACATACGGCAACGAGCTGGAAGGAGCGCAAACAAGGGTGGCAAACCTGAGTCAAAATTTGACTGAAGTCAAGACGTTGCGTGCTCAGGAAATGCTGGAACATCAAGATTTAAGAATGAAAATGGAACAGTTGAGAATGGAGCATCGGAAATTGACTAATCAACTGAGTAAGATGAACGAGGAGTATCTACATGATAGAACAATGAGAGAGGATGAAATCAAACTAATTTACGACAAAGAGATTGAATTTGTATTAGACAGACTTGAGGAAATGACCAGAAGTTTTGAAACAGAGCGTGAAGAACACGTTAGGACAAAGAATGCTCTTGATCATTTGAGGACGCATTTTTCAGCCTTAGATAATGGTCGAACTAGCATGGTAGTAAGCAAGGATGAGATTTCACGTATAGATTATATTTAATTTAAAACGACTAGTGCCTTATATGCTTGCTGGAGATTGCTACCTGGGTGTTTGCTCTTGGAGAGGGTTTAAAGCAGTTGGATTGAGGTTCCGTAAATTGTGATTTGAGAAGTTGCATACATGGTATGCATACATTGACCTCACACCAATGCTATAGCTGACTAGCAATGCATTCTACCTAGGTGTGTGTGCTAGAGGAGCAAGATAAATGGAAAACATATCATTTGACATGTCAAATACGCGATAGACAAACCTCCTCGGGCCAATTGGATAACTAACAGCGCATTCTGTAAATAGACAACCTAGTAGATTCCCACCATGTAACATCATAAACAGACTCGGCTGCCATTAGTTGGGTGTTAGTGGTGGCTGCGGCAACAGTCACTATAATCTATGATTGTGGTCATCTTATTCCATGTCTGAAGTCACCAGCTCGTCCGATAACTCAGGTGACGCTTCCATTACAAGTTTTTATGTGTTCGTACATTTGTGCAGTGCAGAATCTGTGGCCGAGCTCTGTATGTGCAAGAATGTCGTAAAAGAAGTCAATGTGTTCACGGGCTTGGCTTGTAATATGTGGCAATGTCTTGCGCCTTTTCATGTGGTTCTTGTGCGGGGCACACGCCTCGCCTATGCCTTTAAGGTAACTGAACGTCTTCACTATCAAGAATTGAATTACTTAAAATCTATTTAAGTTCCAAAACAAAAAAACTATGCTTTGGTGTTAGTCATTTGACCTGGGCCCGGTCTCTAATCTTTATACTCAAAACGAACTCGAAACTATTTTTGGCAATTTCTCTGCTCCTTTTGTGCGAACTTAAGATAATTGGTTATCAGACTGTGCTCGAATACATTATAGTTTATGCATAGGAGTTTCTAGTTCAAGTTTGCCCTTGAAGACCCTTATATTCGTGCTACAAACTCGAGTAAAAACTCGAAATTTTGAGTTCAAACTCGAACTTATTGCTTTAATATTGGGTTTACAAACTGTGAACTAAGGGCAATAAATTATCTACGTAAGTTATTGTGTACCCGAGCATAGAATAATAGACACTTATCTTGAGTTCGCCCAAAAGTTGAGTAGAAAATGCCAAACCTAATTTCGAGTTCCATTTCGAGTAAAAAGATTGGAGACCGGGCCCTGGTCTTTTCTAAAAAAACAATGGTTTTTCATGGAAAAAACTTTTTTCATGTTAATATCCTTGTTCTATTATGTACAAGTCTTATCGTGGCTGTCAAAACAATTCAACAATCCTTGAAAATTTTTGTTTTTTTAAAATTGATAGTTCTCGGCGGTCTTATGGGTCTTTACTAAAAATCTCAGGTACACATCTCGGGGAGTTTGACAAAATTTCCAAGAGGTTTTGCCCATGTCATCAACCCGAGATGAGTGTAGGATTCTCTGTTTGCAGAAATAAGGGTGAATGCAATTACAAATGTGTCAGGATAATATACATGCACAATGTGCTTGAGTGTGTCCAACTTAACCAGTCTTATTGTATGCATTTTCATGGCTTCACAAAATACATAAAGACGCTTCACAAATTTGACCCTTGGTGTTGGTGATTGTCAGTTGTCTTAAAGGTGAATAAGATATGTGTCCATACTTTGAAAACTGGTTATCATGGGGACTGCATATAATCGATTTTCTGTGCTCAGGATAAATATTACGATAATATTAATGTGTGGTGAAGTAGTGAGGTAATGCATTTATTTTTCACTGCTTGTATTTTTTGTTGTTTTGTTTGTTGATGCTGAAGCCATTTCTGATTGATTTTGAATTGTCTGGAACTGAAACGCAAAAAGATTTTATCAGTTTTCATGAAGTTTTGAATTTTCTCCACAAACACGTTGAGGAAATTGGCATTTGATTGCCAATGTTTCACACTTTTTTCCAGGGACACTGATAAGATTTCCCCTCAAATATTGTAAGAGAATGCAACGGTACACTGCTTGGGGGATTTTTTGTACATGGGTCTAGGATCACAATTCACTTCACCGTTTAACGTACATGAAATTTGCCTAACTCAGGTCCAGTAACTTAAATGATAGCATGGTTGTCAAAAATTTGCGTTTGGTTTCCTCAGGTGTCCCAAAATATCCAAATCACCATTTTCTCACTATACGTGGCTTCTACAAAACAATTTAACAACTTCATTTTTGAATGTTTTTCCTTAAAACCGATAGGTTTCATACAGTTAGCAAAATGAAATGCTCTGTAAACTAGTCACTTAACATGGTGAAAATTGGAAATTAAATTCTTGTTTCCGTTTTGTCGACTTATTGCAAGTGCTGGTTATGAAAATAAAAGTATTCCACGTATGCCCACCCCAAATTTGTACAATTCAGACTTGCTGTCTACATGCATACGTACGTATATTACAGTGACATAGATTCACGAGTAAATATCTGAAGGATTTGGAAAATACATGGTTTCCTGGGTTGACGAATTGCATTTTAAGAGATATTTGAAGTGTGACCCTTGGTAGTGAAGGTATCCAATTACTGTGATTTTATACTGATACACACTACATTGAGACAACAAAGAAGTGATGCAAATCTTATCTAATCCAACTTAAAACGGACTTCTAACAGAAGAATTTTTATTGAAAATACAAACAACTTTTACAAAATATATGTTCTTTCCTAACCAAATGATGAACATAAGCTAGTCTTGTAAGGTGTTGCAACACTGCCAGGAGTCAACAGAATGTGATGAAAGTAGTTTTTAGAGCATGTAACTTGGTAATTTAATTGGTTTCTGAAGCAAAAGCTCTTCTAGAAAGTTGTATCGCAATAACAAAATGAGAACTGGGGTGAAACATTTTTTTTCATATAATATACCATGTAATTAAAATGTCTTGGTTATATACTAAATGTGCAGCTTGTTAAGATTTTAGTCAAGACAGAAACTGTAAATGTACACAAATTCAAACAAGTCTTTACATATTCAACTAACTGATTACTAAAATCCAAAGTGAATTTAGTTTCAAACCACACAAGATTCCTCAACGACCCCGTTTCCATTGTCCACAGCGTAGCACGTGGGTGTGGTCTCCCTCTTGTGACGTCTATCGCCATGACGATGGCCGTGCTTTCTACGGCGACCGGGTCCGTGGTGACGACCATGCCCGTGGCGACGCTCCTCATCAGAGCGTGAATCGGAATCCTCGGTGCTACCATTGACGTCGGGACGTACAGACATATCGCTTATGGGCAGAGGTGTGGGTAGGGGCTGAATCTTTCTCAGTTGGAACGTGGGAACCTCGTGGCACATCTCATAGATGAAGACGCCCAACTTCTGAACATCTTTAACCTCTGGATATTGTATGTAGTAGTTCTGACGAGACACCTTACTGCGTGTCAGATAATAATTGTTCTGCAGATAAGAGACGGTAACGATTTATTGATTTTTACAATAGTTGGCATGTGCTAAAGCAATCATAAACTTGCCAACCTTAAAATAAACTGCCTACATTACTGCGAGACAAAGGACCCTGACTAAATACAACCACAAAAAATTGTGTCGTTATTTCTAGTATTTTGCAATTATACCGGGCTTGGAGTAAATCCCATAGGTATCTTTTTAGCATATTAAACCACCTCATTCTAACTTTATCTTACTTTGAAGTTGGCCATGTTTGAACCTCCAAAGCAACATTTAAATTAGCTTCAATAACGTTTGAGTGAATAAATAGGGTAGCCAACTAAAAACAGATCAGCGGAGGACCAAAGGAAAAGAAGCAATATCACAGTGACATTTTACTTACGTGCAGTTTCCACAGAAAGTCCAGCATGGATTTGGGTGGTCTGACCAGAGAGCGGTTGAGGGGCTTCACAAAACAGGCACGTTGCTCCTTGTCGAGGATGGCAGAAAGATTCTGAAGAAGATGACACATCAAGGTGAATCATGGTAAACTGAGATCTGAGGATCAGATTTTGAACGATCATCAAAATGCAGTTGTAGAAAATCAACCCCTAACACTCCGTTTCCGTATTAGAAGAAACACGACATGCCTATGCCCACTGTGCATTGCATCAACTCAGCACACGAACCTATAAATTTCATGAGGTACGGCGGATCCGGCAGTACATCAAAAAATACATTTCGAGGCCTCCAAAGTAACCCAATAATGAGACTGAATTCTCAAAATTTTCTGGGGGAGGATACAGACCCCAATCCTACCGTACCCTTTGCATGGATGAACCAATGAGAATTTTCACGAGACTCACTTGCAGTTTGTGTCAACCCAATAACAATGTAATGTCAACAGAACTTGAAGCCAATTATAGACACACCATCACTTGTCCGCAGGTCTGCCAATTTGGGTAATCGTTACTTACAGGGGTTTCGCGTTTTGGGAACAAATTTTCACTCCTGAACAACGGGCACGAAACTCGTTTTCAAAATCAGGAACTCTTGATGCTATTGCAACTAGTTATTTCAAGTTTGATTTACACACAGACAAAACATTTAATTTATGTTTCAAATCTCAAGATATACAAGCCATAGCTTGGTTCAAAGCAGCATTGAACCTGTTCTGATTAAGGCCACTTACCATTAAAAAAAATTCTCACAACTTGTCACTCAGATGAGAAATGACTTGGTCTTGCAAAGAACTGAAAATTCTTTATTTCCTTAGACCAAGCTCATGAAATTTCAGATTACACAGTGAGTGGTCTGAATAAAACAAATTTTCTTCAACAGACTGTGGGTTTTTAGCTGGTTTTATGCCAGATAAAAAACTGTGGCAAGCCGTAACGACCAATAACAATTTACCTTTTCAAAGTCATAGACAACTTGGATGGGGCGGTAGGGACCTACGCGGGGGATGCGAAACGTCTCCACCTGCTTGTCAGTGTCCACCTCCACCTCCTCCTCAATTTTGATTGGCTTACGGGTAACAGTGTCTCGCAGGCCCGGCGTGGTCACATCATCACTGTTCAGTGCCTCGGGAAGTACTTCGTCGTCTTCATTGAAGTGTGACTGCTCTAGGAACGTGGTTCCACACCAACCACGGTATCTCTGCTCCCAAGGAAGAAAAAGCACGTGTAAACAACACAAATCTTCAAATGATCAGAAATTCTTAATGAAGTTCAATTACCCTATTCATTCGGGTTAGCGCCAATGTTTGATTAAACACCGTGCCAGAACTTCAAAAAAATTGAAATTTGTTTAATTTTTTTCAAAGTGATCCACATTCTAATACAGCCCCTGGCAGAGGCATTTACGTAATCGCATGTTAGTCATCCAGTTTGTAATATAACGAGAATAAATCTAATACTGGACTTACCAGTCTTAATGACCAAATAGTGTCGCAATCATGGAGACTTTTTCTGCTCGAATGCCAGCTGGTTGGGGTGCTGGCTGTGGCTGGTGGTAATCTTCCTCACAATTAACATGGAGGATAGACATAAGTTATCAGCTGTTTGGAGCCTAGCATTAAGTAACCAGCCCAGGATATTACTTCATTAACCATGGGACAAACACTCCTGCCAAGATCAACACCACAACCAGGCGGCATTCGATCAGTAGAAGTCAATATGATGGGGACGATTTCTACGCTGGAGTAATGCTAATTTGTAGCGAGCACTTCTTGTATTGAAACGCAACTAAACAGCTCCTAGGCTCCTATTTCAAGATAAACCAGGAGAAATTTCATTTTTAAACAAGATTAATGCAAAGCCTTAAAATGCAACCACGACTGAACCCATCACAAACAGCATGCTTCTGTAATGTATCAAATAAAAAATGTCACAAGGGGACCTTCATAAGTCAAATCTGTCTGCAAGTGCTGCTGTCCCAACACACTTATTTTTCAAATTTTGTGAACATCCGTTGAAGAACTTGGTAGCTATAGAGCCATGCAAAGAAAACCTTAATTGCCACAATAGGCAAACTTGAGCATGTTCGTCTTAATGCAAACACATCATTGAAATTTAATTATAATCTTTCAAACTGGAGGATGCCAAAAAAGCACATGCAAAAGTAATAGAAACGTTCATTAGTGAGCATAGACACCAAAAGAAAATCCGAGATAAGTAATACAATATGAAGCCAAACGTCCTGTGAAATAAAACTAGAATTTAGAACTTAAAAGGAAACCAAGCCCGGTTTGGGCACCATGAGATAAATCAACAGCTTACTTTAGCCTAGTAACTCACTTGACCATATGGCATGAACTGATGATACAGACATTTTGCTTAAAGCATCAGCCATCGAACTGGGTCCGATTTATTTTCAGTATGTGAAACTGACAATTGCCTGATTCATATCTGGGAATGGTGTTTACAAAATTCACGCACTTTGCCATCATGTTTGTCGCGAACTTGACAATTCAAGGCAAAGAACCACTCTGTTCAAAAGCCTTAATTTTTTTCTGCCGATCAATTTAGGACAAAGTTTGGTCGCCATACTCCCATCATATTGGGGGCTGCTTGTGCATTTCTTACTTAGATGAATACTATTGGTTGCTATTAGTGCATTTCCCATGTCACCAGCCTATCAAAACTGAGCTCATGTCTTTAATATGTAAGGAATTTCGACTGATCCAATATCTATGATTACCCGCCTGTGAAAAACTGCCATGCCGTTCACAACTTTTTACTTTGACAGACATTGAGCGATGTTTGCATTTTCGGGGGGGTCTGTTCAGCAGTTCACAACACCCTTATTGGTGTCAGCTTATCGGTTGAATTCATTGTTTTACACCAGAAAATCAACAAAATTCGATGTAAAACCCTTACAAATACATCGATTTGTTGAACAAATGAGTTATTTTATTTCACTGTTACAGATTTATAGGTATTGGAATGTACCGTAGCCTACAAAGTTCGGTAGGCCAATTTACCAAAGTCAGTAGCTGGAGTTTTGGGCCCTGTTCCGTGATAAATTCGAATTATTCGTCCGTGAAATACAAACAGGGGAACATAGCTGTGTGTTGCAAAAATGCTCGTTATCCCGGCCAGTGGCTTGGAACCCGATCAGGCCCGTCGCGGCCGGCCTGAAGACATCACGAACGTAAACCAGCCAAAGTTAGAAACTTAACTTCCAGTCACGAAAAGACTATACCAGTGAGCCAAATAAATAATGTGCACGTGATTATTTTGGTGAATTAGACCCAAAACTGCAAATCTACTTGCTAGCTCGTCGGGGGCCGCGAATTAAGGTTACCCTTCCACAGCAAAACCATCAGGGCAAAAGTTGCACAGTAACAATGATTCGAATAATGTATATGAATACCTAAATAAAGATTCGGAATCCCTTAACATCTGACCATAGGATATACAATCGAGATATTGTTTCACAAAAGCTTTCTGTCAGCAAACACTGAATTAGCATGTGCTCACACGGCCAACATGTGGAGAATTTCTCGCTTACACTGGTGACTGCTTGGATTCCCTAAGCTCCAGACAACATTTAGGATGCCTATTCAGCACGCCCTTTGTAGTGATGCAGATCTGAGCTAATGAAGTGGAAAGGTAATTGCTAGCATTACTGTCTCAACAATGGCTGTTGTTACTACACCCAATTTGGTTTTCTCTGATGTTTGAAGAGTTATAGCCTGCAACTCTGGAGAGTAGTTTTAACTTGGTACATAATAAATATTACAAAATGACTAAAAAGGTTAACTTGTGTTTATCTTTACAAAGGGCCACTTCCCAAAGGAACGATAAGTTTAATATTGGTTTTCTTTATTTAATTTTTAATGCTTCTGCACACTTTTTTTTCTTACTGGGAACGGGTTGATAACTTCTTAATCTAAGTTTTAAGCTTGAGGTACCAAAACAATGGTAGATTTTGATCGCCAGCTAAACTTAATTAGTTAAGTTCATTGTGAGCCCATACCTAAACTTACCACATTACAGGTACACTAAACATTTGACATGTCATTAAAATTTAATCTTTATTAGAACTCAAATCATAAAATAGATACAAAAGTGCAAATATGGTTATAACTAAACTGAAGATTTGGAATCTCTGGACAATTTCGGTGGCACTGCCTATATAACTATTCTAGCTCTTTGTCAGTAATAAAAAATGAACAGTGGGCACAACAACTGTTTCCTGGTCAAAAATCTCTTTAAACGAGATTGAAAGAATATTAAAAAGTGAATCCATGTGATATTGTTAACTCTGATCAGCGTTTGTATATCCACCGAGTATATCAATACGCGTGGTAGTTTATCTTCAATAGTACCTCATGGTTGTAGCTTTTAGATTTATTTATTAGTTCGTTGATTTTTGAAAATCGAAAACCGTACTTGGTTTTTTTTCAAGCTGAATACCACCGTGGTGTTCGTTTATAAAAAATTAGTGGTTAATGCATTTTGAAAATTTGCCATTATGTACAGTCAGAGATGTTTAATACAGTTTATAATCGGATAATTACATTTAATAGGGTCTTGCTAACATCGGGCAATGCAGTCATCACAACTGTACCAGATTCCGGTGTCGCACTCTCATTGATCCTGGTACAAGCCACTCAGAAGGACGTGCGGTAAAAATTCCCGCATATCTTTAGAAGTGCGTGACTTTCTTGCAAGCGTATTATTCATGATATGAAAGTGCCTGGTCAATTAGTTTATTGCATCTTTGTTTCAGTTTTATATAAACATTGCTTAGGGTGAGAATAATTCATTTTGAAACATAGTGCACAATAATAAACGTCAACCGTGGTAACTCACAATCCAGATTTAGACGAGTGCTCATCCGACGAAGACTTCACAGGTCGATCGTTAGGTTTCACAAGCTATCAGTTCGAACTGGAATTCACTGATCAAGAAATACAAGAGTGGCATCGTGAACGTGAACAGACAACGGAACATATGGATAGTTCCGAAAACCGTTTGAATGATTTGTCATGGTGTCAGTGTGCTAACTGCACGATAATGGAAACAACTGACACTTGCGTTTGCTGCCACAAAATTACCCAAGTTAGACGCCTTCTTGGAGAATCGTAGATGTGTGATTTTGCACTGCATCTAAACATAAGTCTGCTTACGACGTTTTTGGGACTGGGAAAAAGAACTGACGAGAACATCCTACACCCAGAGGTCCAAACAGTAGCCTGCCGAATGAGTAAGTCATCAAACAGGTTATATATAAAACGCTATGTTCTCATGCCTTGAATTAAATAAATTGTAATTGTAATTATTTATGTTTCTATGGCCAGCTACAATTCACCATAATCAAAAACTGAGCAACAACCGATCCACGTTGTTTTGTCTCCTGCCTACCGAACACAAACACACTAGGTGTAACGTCTGACTTCATACTCGGTCTCTTTTTTCTGCCCTGGCATGAGCTGTTTGGTAAGCTGGCATTCTAACGTCAGTGAAATCACTGTAGACGAAATGCCGACCACTTAATTGGTATTACGGCGTGCTGTTCATTCTTCACTACCGCGAACCACTTCTGAAGCATTGTATGCTCTCGAGGAAATCGCAAAAACGATATACCTGCTTTCCTCGTAGCTTCATAGTTCACACAAGCGGGTACGATACACCACTCCATAGCGGCACTCACTCTGCAGAAGAAGCACTGACGTCCCTAAGTCATTTCTTACCTTCTTCACAGGTTAACGCGACACATCTCGGCGAGGTGAGATCGACCGTATATGAGGTGATGTGGATACAAGACCGATTAAGATGGTAAAAAATACTAATTAAATCAGGTGGCATTCTCCTTTAAGTTTTACAAATAGCGTACTTAAGATTTTTAAGTTTCTGCGGAGTCGGGATTAACCACAATCCAAATTTGGGCTAGATCGCACCCGGCAACAAGCGAAAAATCTGGATGAACACATATGTTGTTGTCACGTGACGTTTGTTTTGAAGTTAGTCTGCAGGTGTGCGCAGAGTGAGCGAGCGCGTGCGTATCATCAGAGTTCATCTGCCAGAGTCGGTAGCAAGCCCACATACTAACATATATGTGAGCCCTAGCGGGCGATTCTTGACCACGTGCTCATTAACACTGGTCAAGTTTCGATTCACGGTTTTTACATGTACAAAAGTAATCTGCATTCCTGTTGAGGGAGAAGAGCTGTATGGGAAAGATACAATGCAATCCCATTGTCAAGTACTCTGCGTCTGTTCTGAAAGACCTGGCCATAGTGGGACACGTTCCTCGCAAGATCAGCAGAACTTTTGCGTTCTTTTTGAAGTGCACAGCCACAGCTAAATACCAACATAGCGGCTCGGCTCATGGTCTAGAAATTCCGCGCACAATGAATTTTCAAAAGTGTTGGATATTATTGATAAAGTGAAGACATTACTGTAGAATTTTAGAACTGTAGGTAAGGCATTTTTCGCATATGTACACGTTCATGGACTGGACTCTTATTTTAGCGAAGTCTGAAAACGAGTGCAGGGGGTCGCTTATAGGGGAATGGGAGCTTATTAGGACAAATGTTATTATTTATAAAATAATTTTGGCTAAAATGACATTGCATTGCACATTACAATAAGAAATCAGTTCCAAGAATAATGGTATTTCACTTGCTGCGAGCGCATGGACCGGTCTTCCGCCTTTCCCCACTTTTCTTCGTTTCGGACTAGTCCACAAATTCATTTGTGCATGACCACACACTGTGTTCTTTTGTCTAGACGAATCGCCTAACAGGTGACATCTACTGAATCGGAGTTTAGAAGTATAGGAGAGTTCACTCCGCCATCTTGCCATTTGTCGCAATGGTTATTGGTAAAAAACTAGCATCCCAAGCGGCGAATAAGCAACACTAAATTAGCGGCGCAGTCCGAACCATGTAAATACTGATAAAATTCATACTTTAATGAAATTAGACGTGCAATAAAATTAGTGTGTGATTGAAAATGGTTAGAATACGTAAACTAACAACTACTTATAATCGAATGAGAAAGCAAATGTGTGATTTAATCAATATTAAAGTGTATTTGTTTTCATTCTCTTGAAGCTTTCTTCAAAAGCCATCATGGTTTTTGTTTCACGTTTGAGTTCTCAACAAGGCAAATTATCGTTCCTTATAACAGTTCATACTTCCATGGACTACATAATATGAATGATTGCTCCTGGGGCCGGGTTCAGAGGGGAATTGCCCCCAGGTGCCAGCTAAGGGGGTATCAGGCAAAAACTAGGTGGGCGCCAAATGGGTGTTGACCCCCTCCCAGGGGGGTTACAGGTAAAAACCAATGCGGTATGCCACATGAGTGTTGAGCCTCTCCTATCATCACAAATTTTGGTTGCTCCCCTGACCACTGACAACATGTTGCTCCCAGCTCACTGCTGGTTTCATCTAGGACTCAAATGTCGATCCACGCATATTTTAAGAGCCGTGCCCCCGCATCATTGGCGCATAGAATTAAGTTTTCATTGGCGCACTGGTGTTGCTCAACTTGGGCCAACTGGCACATTAAAATTATGTTGATTTTTCACCTTTTCACCGAGACCCACAGATTCTCTAACTTGACTCATGACAGACTTGAGGCCCTGTGGCTGCGACTGTGGCCGTGTCACCAGTCATATTCACCCATGGCCATGGGTATATTTTCCTAAAATTCTTCCTGCGATCATTTGGATGACATTTTGATTTGAAATACATGGACTGCAAGTAACCAAAAAGCTGACGATTACATCGCTAATCATAGTCTTTCCGCCGGCAGCCCGGCTGTGCAGCCTAGCCTACACTGCAGTCTGCAGACAACTGTGGCACCGGGACTGCAATCGACTTGTCTTCCAACCGTGAACAGAACGCACAAAACGAAAGACAATGTATCATACTATTGAATAACAGATGATCCTTACCTTTCTGGATCCTTAAGAAACCTAGAAAATGACACGTCTGGGGTTCTCGTGGATGAATTAGTGCAATTTATTGCACTGTAAAATGCACTATTCTCCATTGTTTTAGCGCTTTCTAGTTGCGTATTCACCACTTGGCAGCGCTAGTAGTATCGATAACAACGAACTCACAAGTGAACTCTCCTATACTTCTACACTACTTGATCGCACTGCGCCGATGTTTACCGTCTGAGCATCGACACGATGACTAAACTGAACCTTAAATTCATGATAAAAACAGCTCAAGGAGGAGAAAATTTATTCATGTTCATCTGGAAAACGATAGTGTTTTTGCGCTCTGAAAATTCGTTCGCCACCTGGGCGACCAACAAGTCAACTTCTACTCGTCCAGCACCATTTTTACTCGCATTGGCGACTGGGCGAGTGGCTAAGTATATTCCTGTTACTTTGAAAGAGTAAAAAACAGGCCATCTTTGGAAAAATAGGTCTCCTAATCTATTTTTACAATATTTTTCAATGTGAAATAAATTTCTAATTCTTTTTTGAGACAATGTTATTTTCCAGCTAAATACAGCCATGTTGACTTTTAACGAAAATTATTGGTTTATGCAACAGCGAGTGCGACTCTGATGCAGTGCTCTCTTTGATCGAGGTGAAAGGTGCTCAGAAGGTTGAACAAACAGTGGTGAAAATTCCCACATATCTTCAGAAAAGCGTGTTTTCTTTGTAAGCGAGTTATTCAAGGTATGGAGTCCAAGCTTGATTCAGACTGTCTACTTCATCGGAAGACAGGACATTGCTGCTGAAAAGCTTACCTCTATGTTAGATTTTTTTTTACTTAGTCAACATTGGCATCACTTGTATGAAAGTCACAATCTTTTTTTTAGAGTGTTTCCGCACATTGTTCCAAACACGTTTGTATTAACTTCTTTTTCCCCAGGGGTTTTCCAAAGCTATGAGAACATACATTATAAAGGGGTGTTTCATTGGTGTACAAATACTTTTGTTTTCACAGCAAGCAGTTGGCGCAGGTTTCTTGACTATCACTTTTATCACCATTGCCAATTTTTCCTGAAAATGGTGTGGTATTTGTCCCAATAATGTCACATTCTACATACATCGCTGGTGTGTTGATAATCAGTGACTGGGAAATGGGCCAAGATTTTGAAATGAGTTGCAAAACCCCAGGCAGCTGTAGGCAAACCATTCAACAATATTTGTACAAACTGTATTTTTAGATATTTATGTCTTTATTTGATATGACAAATGAGTTTGAATTTAAAAAAGAGTTATATTCTACAGCCAATTAATAAATAAAAGGTTTATGTTATGTCAATGCACTTTTATTTTAACTAATATTGTACATTCAAACTAGATGGGTGTATACACCACTGCATGATGCTGTGGCCACTAGGGTATCTATGCAGCGCCAAATGCTGGTGAGAACAAGAAGTGTTCGGTCTGAATTTTATGGAATCATGAATAAATCCTCTTCCAATGCCAAATTTTGTCTGGCTGATTTTCAAACTGTCCTGACAGATTTTGACACTTCAGGACAAATGTCAAGACCCAGAGAATATAACAAAATCCGTCATACAGAAAAATAAACTACAAGCTGCTGCCTCATGTGGTGACACAAGACACCCTCTATCATGGTTTCCACTCGTGAAGTGTTCTCATTTTCCATTTGTTTCAGGCTACCTGAGCTAAAGCCATGATTTTAGGGTACTAAGTAAGGAGTTGTGTTTGTGAGTAAGTGAACTGAGTTTACAGGTCCATAAGCCATGTTCACGACTGCAGAGCTACGTTTATGAGTGCGTGAGCGGTGTTCGGGTAACCTGTCTTCTCTGGAACATAACTCATTTTGTTCTACTTATCTTTTCCATAAAAAAGTTGTCGCATATAATGCCAACCAAGTTATACATACTAGAGCCACGTCTAAGCCCCAGAA
Organism: Phoronis australis; assembly: GCA_002633005.1. Taxonomy (NCBI): domain Eukaryota; kingdom Metazoa; phylum Phoronida; family Phoronidae; genus Phoronis; species Phoronis australis. The sequence continues at coordinate 371,796 of NMRA01000098.1, read as the reverse complement.
GTCACCACGCACACCCACCCACTAGCAACCATCCATCCACACAGGCACAAAGGCGCATGCACCCACCTACACCTGCACCTACTCTCTTAAACTGAAGTACATGCTTACGTTGCGGTGTGCTAAGTGTCTGTAGAGCAGGCCCCCTCCTACAGCGGCGATGGCGAGTATGCAGAGAACCAAGATGCCAACGCAGATATTGAACCGTCGCCTGCGTCTCACCTGCACCAGCGCGATAGCAGGAGCATAATCCGGTTCCTCTTCCTTCTTCACTGGCTGAAAGTACAGTGTGACATGAAATTCATTGTTATTTACATAATACCAGACTGGACCAATCCATTAATCACTGAGTCCAGACAGCTAATTCCTATATTTTGTATTACTTATATCACAAGTTTATTCAGGAGAAAAGAATTTAGAGCGGACCACTTTCATTACCTGTCAAGCAGATGAAGTCAGTTTAATTTTGACATACGTAAACCCAGTTATAGTGAACCAATTTTCATGATTTGCACTCAGATTTCGGTTACTTATTTAATGTTCTATATGTTTGTGGAGTCATTAATTCTTGAAAATGTGTAGTTTTTCAAAAACCAGTTTTTTACTTTGATAAGCATGGCTGAGCATTACATTTTATGACCCTACCAGCAATGCTCAATTAACAGTGTTTGTGCATGGAAATACATTTTCTCTAGCTTAACGTTGCCCATAATACTGGCCAGGGTATTTGGACCATGCTATTTGAACCTCATCTATGCTAAACAAATTGCAGTACTGTTGTATTCACTGACAACTTGTATGTGAAAACGAACAATTATAATAGGTGACCTTTGCACCAATGACGGACCTTGGGGCCTCACATAACCCGCATCATGCAATGATGTTCCCAACACCATGTCATGATACTTACTGGACACGGTTCAGTGATTTATAACGGATCATTTTCGGCACAAAACTCATTCTTAAAACATTTGTCAATTTTCAATCTACTTCACAATCACATCATCGCTATATGTTGCGCCACTAATTTGAGCAAGCAATCAGATAGGTAATGAATTAGCGTGTAAGTTCCACTTAAAAATTTTACAACAAGGAATGGGCATATTTCTTGAAAACCTACAGTCTTAAAAAATTTCAGACGCCAGAGAACAATCTTATAGATTTCCCCAGGTCAACAGAAAGAATTCCATTATCCCTGTTTTAAAGCCCACACAGTGAAAGAGTCCTCTTTAGTCATGACAGATGGCTCACAAACGTCAGTTTGGCAACCGTAAACACAACCCATTGACCCAATGACGTAAACTCGTATAGGAAATGTACAATAGATTATATTTCCTAATAATAGCCATGACGATAATAGTGAAACAACATTTTGCCATACACATAGAACACCTTTTCTTAGAAAAAAAACCCGCAAGTCATAAATGAGTCACAAAGATAACTGAAAAAACCCTTTCCAACAAATAAAAACAGAAGAAATTTAGGAATTGACCTACATCACACCTATAAACTTGTACTGGCCTCATTGTTCCTTTGGTTATGACAATAGCTATATACAAATCTGATTCCTTTTTATGTAGCCTATCTTTGTGTAGGTCATTGTTGTTTTGAAGGCTTCAATGGTCATGAGTCAGTAAGATGAGGGCAACATGCCAATTCCCATTTTTTCTATACCTTCGAAGCACTCAACAACAGCTGGCTCTGCCATCCACAGCCCAATCAAAAATTCAATGTTAAAGGCGAAGGCAACCTTTTTTCATGTCATTTTTAGCAAAAATAAGGTTCGTTGATTATCCCAGACAAACGTCACTTCCGGAGTAGAGGATGAGAAATTAATAAAATTATGAAAAGCTGTAATTAAGTGAAAAACGTATCTGGGATAATCAACGAACCTTATTTTTGCTAAAAGTGACATGAAAAAAGGTTGCTTTCGCCTTTAATGTGAATTACGGAGCAATAAAGCACCTTTTGGCACTACTTGAATTTTGTTTTCTATTTCCAAAAAGAGAGAAATCCGTTAGCGAACACTATATTTATTTTTTACTGAGTTTTGTAGATTAGTACAATTCAGTTTTATAGTTTCAAAGTGGTAAATAACATAAAAATGACTTTATAACTAAATTACGCCACAACTGTGGTTTACAAATAAGTTGCTGTATGACACGTTTATTATTTCTCAAAACAGCAAAAATAACAACGCCCCACTTTCAGAAAGAGTTATCAACTAACTACTTGAACGTCAGCTGCAAAACAATCGTTGATCATTTTGTGGCTAGAATATGCAGAATTTGTTGGATTACATTCTCGATAATTGATTCAGGCAATTTGTACCAATTGGTATGTTGCCTATTGGGACCCCAAATTTTTTTCTGAAAATGCACAAAAAAGTGGATTAGTGAAAGGTGCTGTTTTAAGATACATTTTTAAAAAAGACACCCACTCACTGTTTATTTTCATATTGTGAATATCAACACGTCTGGGTATTCGTTTGACGTTTGTGAGCAGACAAACACTGGAAAATTCAACACTAGATGTCGCGGGACCGCGCAGAAGCGGAAAAAAGATCGTTCACGACTTTAGGGCACTCACGACTTCAGGTCTTTAGGACCTCAGACGGTATATATTATTAGTATATAGCATTGGAGAAGATCAGAAGCCGAGGCCGTGAGGGCGTCTGTGGATGAACATTGGATTCACAATAAGTGCAATTCCTACATTTTTGCACTATGTAGGAATTCCTACAAAGTCTTCAACTATGTAGAATCAGGAATATTTCTGCATCTCGCAGAAACCAACATGGTTCGGCCATTGTTATCGTTATTTACTTGTTACGTCCAAACATTGAACCTGTTGAAAAGTAGGACAACAAAAACTTACCAAGTAACCAGTGCTGACTTCTGCCATAGGTTTTTCATCATCAGGCTTCTTCTCTGTTACTTGAGGTTTGATTATTGTCATGTTTGCTCACAGTGTGTGGCCGCTATCCTGTGTAAAATAGTGACTTTACCTCAGGAAACTCTTAACTATCTGTGAAAAATATACGTAATGACAATCTATTTGGGTAATGGTTGGTTACAAAAGATAATTAAGAAGATACAAATTTGAATCTATGCCTATCCCACATTACGAAAGAAGAATATCTATTATGTTATAACAACATTTATAAATATTATCATAATTGAATCTTCTTTTAAGGCCATTATAGATAATATCTACTTTTTGTTTTTAAATCATAAACTTTAATTACTGTTTTATAAGGTTGTGACGTGCGTCCTCTGGTGACCAATAGCGAACTTGGCTGCCATTTCCGCCGGGAAATTTGGATTGATCGTAGGTTTGTTTTTTACATTGTTTCGAAAACAAAACAGCATTTAAACGTTCATGCAACCCTGGCTGCATTGCCGAAATGTATAACAGCGCATGGAATAGGCGTACAACAGTATAAAGCTGTGTGAACAAGCGAATCTCATGGCATGCTCTGACCACAGGCGTCCTCAGCTTCTGATCGTCCCCAATACACTACGTGGGGACGATCAGAAGCTGAGGACGCCTGTGGCTCTGACTGTAAACAGCCACTGATTTTGTCAGCTAAGCTAGGCAAGCTTTTTCTTGGGACAGTCCTTGGGTCAGTTTCCAAATAAGCAACTGGCCATTTTTAATACTGCACACTATAGGAAATAAGACGTAATACCGTCTGGCATGCACAGGGTTAAAAATGGCCAGTTGCAAATTTGGGCAACTATCCAAGGACTGTTCGAAGAAAAAGTTTGATTATGGGAAATTTGGAGATGTGAGTTAAGACTTTGGCCATCTCGCACTAGTCACATGTGCAACTTGGGCACTCCAAATCCTAGTGGCTGACTCATCGTACAGAAAGGGAAAACGCAGTTGTTTCTACAACACCAAAGTTGTCCCGTGGTCACCAATGTTGTGTGACCAGGTTTCTGTGAATTTCTTCAAAAACTTCTGTTGGACAATTCTGTCAAGCATCAGCCAGCATGTGTGGGAAATACTGTCTTCTGATTACAACTGACACTGCAGTGCTTGATTTCTTTTTCAGCATGAGTGCGTATGTATACAATGCGCCAGGTGTTACAGGTTACTGTTCTGGGTGTGAACGATGACGTTTTCCTATACCCCTCCTGTCCTCATTGCTTCACCAAGCTGACACACATTGGCCACAGGTACCACAGTGAGCGTTTGGTTCTAGTATTTGGAAACCTGGTTGGTTATCAATTATCATTACTTCTCAGCAGTGGTTCACTTACCCAAGATTTGTCTGTCTTGCGTCATGTGTGGGGAAGTGCCACTACACAGACTAATGCAATAGCTGGGAAAATGAATACCTGAGACAACAGCACTTAAGCTCCTAAACTAAGGAATTAATGTGTTCTGCCACACTCAAGTTCAGTGAACGTGTTTTCTCCCTCACCTTAGTTTTTTGCTGGCAGAAGGTACTATCGAGTCTGCGTGAGTTCATGGTGAGGTTGTTTGAGATAGTCACTGATGCCAGGGAACACTGGATTTGAGCCCAGGCTTCAATCCACTACTATGCAACAACAGATGTAATAACATGGACAATGTTGTAGGAGATCATGGTAATTTTAAGGTTTCAACATCTTGATCTATGAAAATATGAATTTTGTAGACCGTGATACTAGCCAAAGAATCTGATTGTGGACACTTCAGTGTTCCTGGTCTTCTGTGAGTCATTTTCTGTAGAACCTACACGAAAAAAGTAACATGGAATTCAAAAATGTCAAACATTACAATTCCAATAGTAAAGAGTTATATAGGGTAACTATTACATGGCATTTAGATTACCAAGTTGGATGTGTTTGTTCATTTCAGTGGCTTTCAATGCTTCAAGTGTTCAGCACGTTTCAACGATGGACAGTTCAACTATCGCTTCCGACTACACCTGCAGGTTCTGAGGGGATATACAAAATGTAATATAGTCGCTTTCGGCAAGTGTCTTCAGGAGATATTTGGTGCAAACGCCAATGAATTTCATAGGTTGGTATCAAAATAATAATGTTAAACATATTCTTGCAATACTGATAGCATCTTCCTTGTATCTCTTTCCTTTCCCTAACCCTCAAGTGCTCATTGCCACATATTGCGCCCTCTATTGCTGTTTTAATGAAATAACCTGTTTGGTCAGTTGTGAAACCATTAATCCTGCTTTTTCTAATAGTAAAAGGTTTATAGTACAATCTCACTAGTTTGTTATTCAGTATGGCAGACTGTCTAATAGGCAACACATAGCCTGAGCTGGCTGGCCAGAGGTTACAATACTCCCCATCGGCATCCGTCTCTGTACTAAACTTGTCCTTGTGCATTTTATCCGAAATCTGTTTGCAGAATAAGAGGTTTTCACCTAGTCAGAAGTGCATTTTACACTTAAAATTGTCACTTAAAAGCACAACTTTCTTTAACCCTTATCCTGCGCTAGGCGAGGTCAGTCGACAAGCCAATTATCCTATTAAAATGCGTCGGGTGTACTCAATCGCCTATAATAAGCTACGGCTAGACTGCGCAACGAGGGTGTACTCACCCCAGGACATTGGTGTTTTTCATTCAGAAATTGTGAAAGCCCCGTATGCTGTTCATATATGTGAGCATGCGCATTCCACAGTTCGTAGTTTCCTGTACATTTTTCTGATTTACAACATATGGCTGTGGTGAGTTGTTGCCGAGATATTTGAAAGTTTACGCAAGTTTTATCTTGGCTGGTGCCAAACGTGGTAAGATGACTGTTGACCAGTTTCTTGAGGAAGTGTTCATAGACTCAGATAGTGAGAACGAGCTGGATTTGGCACTCGAAAGTGACTGGAAAAGTAATACAACAGTCATCAGTAATGCAGATTCTATCGATTCGGATCTCAGTGCAATTTTGAAGGAGTTACCGGTCCCTGAAGCTGAACTTGGACGGGCTTACGACGATGCTTGGCTCACGCCCTTCGCTCATAATACAAAGCCTCTGAAACATGATGGAACTCATTCAGAACTAGATATTTTTGTGACTTTTTCACAGAATAGCTTTGTGTCCCCACCCCTGTTTCAAGTTTTTGCACACCAAGGTGAACTTCAAAACAGACTTTAGCAAGCGACTGCACCAGTCATAAATTTGTTATCGTGCAAAGTTGAGGTATGTTATATACTGTACATTCTTGTTTGCATGTGTGATGTTGCAGACAATAAATCTGCTTTATTAAACATGCAAGCCCCATGAATTTCTTTTTAAAAATGCTTATTACGGTTTTTGGGTGTCAGCTATAATTTTCTCAACAGATAAAAACAAAGGCTGTCCAGTTTGAAAGTTTATAGAATTATTTACACCAAGGCTTTGGTAAAGATATGTATATGGTGAAAATCTCCATTAAATTCTGAACAACTTTTGTGCAGACTACTTTTATCTGAAGTTCACATTACCCCTTCAAATTTCCAATTTAAAAATTTAGGTCATCAATCTGAGTGACCTTCATAACAGTCCAGTGCACAGCAGCAGTGGTGACCTACTTAGCTCAGGGAAAGTTGTTTAAATAGAGGCTTAGCAGGATAAGGGTTAACAATGCTTTCTGGTTCTTTGCATGTCTTCAGTGAACCATATCTAAAGACTATGGGGATTAAGATGTCTTTGGGGAAGATTTCAAACTCCACTTTTTTAGTCACCCTTAACTTTATTACCAAACGGGATAACCACAAAGTATTTCAATTGGCGTCACACCAGTTAGGCCACAATAAGAGACTGAGTGAAGCCACGACCTGGCTGTTGAGCCTGTAGCTTGGCTGCTGAGCCTGCGACCTGGCTGTTGAGCCTGTAGCCTGGTTGTTGAGCCTGTAGCCTGGCTGTTGAGCTGTGCAAAAAGTGGCATGAGAAGATCCGGAGTTATTTGTGTCCCCTCGACCTTTTGTACATGAACTTAGATCATTTCAAGTAACTTCCTCTAAATGGCACCCGACAAGGGAAGCACAAGTGAACCTCAACTGATTTTCATGGATATGCCCAATTATGTTGACTAAATTGTCTCCAGAGTCATGGTATGTGTTAATTATAAGTTAAAACTACCACTAGACAATTTAGAGGTATTCACTACAATATTGGAAGCATTTGAAAATGAAAAGGGGGCTATTTTGGATACTATTTCTGTCCAAAATTGGTGAGACTTCTTTGTGGTTAATATCGGAATGGACTTTGTTTATGTTAAAACTCACAAGTTTCATAGTTTGTCAAACTACTTTGGGCGAAATTTTCACTTCTTTATGACTTGTTTTCAGAAGTCTTGAAAATCTATAATTTCATTACTGCTTATCTGCAACAGTACATTTCTCCTGCCAAAAATTGCCCCTTCCCTCACTCCCAGTCTTCGTCGCCTAATCATGATATGTCTGTCTGTTACAGCTTCCTGTCTCACCACAAGCACATCATCTCCAGTCGTATGGTACACTCTGCAGTCCATAGCTGTAGCGTCGGCCTACCTTTCTTTCTTGCAGTTGACCGAATGCCCAGTGGTCAAAACAATCAAGGCAAACACAACTCGGAGTCATGGCTGGCTTATCAAATAAAATGTGCCGCACCTGATGGGATGCCACTATCAGTGTTGGACTGCTTGAGGGCGATAGTTGACGGCATAGCAGGGTCTCCAAATGGCAATGGGGCCAACAAGAACCAACAGTGCTTCAGTGTGAGGAAGATTTCAATGGGTAGGAGAAGAAGATCATCATGTACTGTCAGTCAAAATCATGGTAGTTTTGTTCTGAGTTGTGGAACAGCATCTGGCAGCCAGTTGTCACAGTTCGCGATAGCAAGTTCGGTGATCAGTAGTGTTTCGGCTGGAGATTTGTTCACTTCAGCATCTTTATCATGTGTGTTCGACTCTCAGGGACCATGCCACGATATAAGTGAGAAATTATCCAAATCAGTTTCTTGGTGCCACAAGGAAAAAAGTCGACTGGAAGACTTCGCGCTACATTGCGAGTGCAAGTCTTCAAGTTCTTGCAGTTCTGTGAGTGATCGTCTGAGATACGTTTGGTGTGGAAAACATAAGTTACTGCCTGATGTGAGTGAGCATGACGACTCCGTATGTCTAACTAAGAAATCAAAACCAACTTCCATGAGTGATAAGAAATGCTGCAGAAATTTATCTGGATCTGCTGCTCTCACTGGGGAAGATTCAGACACTGGACAGAATACAAAAGCCGCTACATCCCCTGTAGACATGAATAGTTACAATTTCATACATACTGACCACTCGAAAGCAAAGTGTGTAGGTGACAGAGAAAGCGTTGAAAACCAAGCCACTAATGGTCACTGCAACTCATTAATTCTTGAAAGCCATCATTTAGTAGGTGGCACTAATGACCAATACTGCACTTGGGAGAATTTGCCAGATTCAGAAGATCTCGACATTTTCCTTATGAAAATGGATAAGGAACATATGTGCCGCGTGACTTTTCCCGACAACGTGACTGATGATGGTATCTGTAGTTGTCATGGTGATGTTACTGACAAATTAAGCAAGTCTGACACCATTGCTTCACTCTTTAGTCAATGTAACTCTGTGTCTGATAGTGCAATTGTGAATGCCTGTTCTGCTGAAGAAGCAGAGCAAATGTCTTGTGACAGAATTTCACGTGAAAAACAAAAATCTGATACGTTGTCTTATAGACGTCTTAGCAAATTATTAGATGTACCTTTAAGTCAAGTTGACATGTTTGATGATGACTTTTTTCATGAGAAACTAGGACAGGAGTCAGGGGATAAGTTAGACACAATTTCATTCAATGAAAAGGTCAATTTAACATGTTTTTCGAAAGACTTGTTTGATTCGTCTAATTGCTCCATAGACACAGACATTTCAGTTTTGGTTGAGCCTGTTGTTGGTCAAAATTTACTGTTAGGTGTAAAACAAAAAAGTGATGTAGCAATCTTCAAACCACGTATACTAAAGATTGGTGATTTGCACAGCATTGTGCCAGACACCCAAGAGGACATGGAAAATAGCCACGGAAACGGAGCCAGTGCTTCCACAGCAAGAAAGTCTGTGCGATTTCACAAACGTCTGAGTTGCCAAGTGGATATCCAACAGATAGATTTACAGTTGAAGTTTGCTGGCAAATGGGGTAGAGGGATGCAAAATTTGTCCAAACCTTGCATCAAACAAAGTCAGAAAAAAGTAACTGAATTGAATTTGACCAAGGAAATAAAAGATGTTGCTGTCAACAAAAGTAAAGACAGTATGTGTCAGTATTTTAGTGGTGATTCCAGTAATGAATGTTTGTCACCTAATTTATTTTCAAAGTCTGTTTCCAGTTGTCCTGTAAATTTAGAATCAAATGAAGCAACTGGACTTTCAGTAGCATGGGAAGATGATGAGTCTGTGTGTTTTTCAGGTAAAAGACTTCTGTCAGATGACCTCAGTAAAGAATCTAGAGGTAGTGGGAGTTCTCTTAGTCACAGCACCCCCTTTTCTGATCGAACCAATTTGCAACTCTCGGAAGATGCATGCATTGAGGCATCCAGCTTGAGGAGCATATGTTTTGAAAGCCAAGAACTCTTTTCACCAAGCCCTATTCCCAAATCTCTTGGGAATGATACTCCTGATCTGTTTGAAGACTCTGAAAGTATTCAGGATTATGTTTGCAAAAAGCTGTTTCAAGAATTAATTAATTAGTTTAATTTTTAACTTGTAGCGTGTAGGTTGTTCAGTAAAATTTCTGTTCTCCCACAGTGCTCACTGCATCAGTGCAATAGTTGTTTTCAAAATTAGTGTGATCTGTGGTCAGTGTTTGGATCAAAGTAAAATGTGTTACCAGATGCACTTGTTAATTTTCTCACATTTCGTTTGTTGAATTGGGATGCCAATTATTTTCTATTAAAAAGTTATTTTTCCTGCTGATTAGCTATCCAAAAAACTACTTTCGTCCAAAAATCGATCTAAAAAATTTCCGTACCTGTATGCAACATTACTTCCTCGTGACAAAGACGTCGGGAGCATTTGCCATTTAAAATTTCAATCGCATGTTTTCTATCAATGACAAGCGAATATTTAAATCAAGGCAACCATGACAAAGAAATCTTTAAATCTTAGTTGAAACGGGTATTTCTGTTGGTAGCAATTGGAAGCGCTTCTCGCGTCATTGTCCCATAAAAATTTATGACACAAGATTGCGCATTGAATGGGGTTGCAATCATGTCGTAGTCTTGAATAATCCACATTGCAATTTTGTTCACCTGCCGTTATAAACTGCATGGGCGCACCCAGGGGGAGTGGTTCGAACTAGACCCCCAATTTGGAGAATTGGGAAAAAAGGTCCGCCTCCGTGAAAAATGTCCGAGTAAACGACACAAAAGTCCACAAAGGAAATTCACGCAGATGTACAATTCATAGGCCTGAACCTACTGTAGTGGCCGTTTTTTTTTTTCAGTCTTTGTTGGTTTTGTTCAGTAATCCCCCCTCCCAAAACGCGCGGAGATCAATTGTGCGCGCTTTCGGCGACACTTCTCAAGTAGCCAAGCATTTTAGATGCATCCACCGCTGAAAGACAAGCTCTATAGCCGATTTCTTTAGGTAACTAGCTTCTTTACTCTAAGATATGTTTTGATTTAATCAGGGGAAATACTGCGGTGCCGCAATCCTGATATTCAGACGAATTGACGTGCGACGTTTTTACCTTATCTGTCATTCCATTATACCCCACACGTTTGTAACTCGAATTTGACTGGTGTATAGTAAAGTTGCCTTGCGCAATATCATAGAGTGTACATGTAATATTTTGCAAAGAACTCGTTTTCCGAAGAATTGCTATTGTCGCGGGCGCCGTGGTCTGGTCGCGAGTCCGTTTGAAGATGCACTCTAACAAGTTATGTCTATACATTGTACAACGAATGACCAAGGGGGCACTCACATTGACAAAGTGACCGCATTCGCGAACATTGTACAGTACCAGAAATTGCGGGGAGGCTGTATTTTCACAGCAATGACTTGTGGGACTCGTGCGATGTGGCAATAGGCCTCCTAAGGAGCTCCAGTTCCGACCTCAACACCTACCGTCTTTCTACCTGCAATAAGCACCACTGCCGTCTTCTATTCTGGGGATTTCCGTAGAAAGGCCCACCCGATGAAACGCCCATGCCCATGGGCATTTATTTGATGTTAGTACTTGAGGTTTCAAGCGTTCAGACAATGGGACGTTTATTCCGAAAATTGCAAGAGATGCAAATAGGTCCTGGGATACATCGTTTAGGTTTGAAGTAGTTCATGACGAACGGATCAAATTTAGTTGCGCATGTAAGTCTTTTGAATGGACTTGGCAACCTCAGGGGGCTGCGAAACGAGATGCTGACATTGTAGAGGTTTACAAGCTCATTGACACAGCAGTTGACGAAGTGGAAGCGTTGGGAACAAACATCGAAGATGTCTGTGTAGAATGGTTCCAAGGCAAGCGAACCATTGGATCCGATATACAGATTCCTCGACAGTCCAGACAACAGCAGGTTAGGACTAACGTTCCTGGAGAAACACCCACGTAATAAGTTATAATTCTACACAGTCTGTATATAATGTCGGTTTTTTATGCTTGTGTACAATGAAAACGAAATAAAATTACGTTTGATCATGCCAAATTTACCCAGTACAGCAGAGGGTCTACGAGCGCACAGAAACTGATTCTGGTTTGTATTTCCACTTGGCTCTATCTGCGTCATATCCAAAATCTATTTCACGTAGTGCGTAGTTAAATTTGTACTCAATACTTGTTTCTTCCAGTGAGTACTACAACAACCTCTCGCAGCAGTTGACCACCAGATGTATAAAATACATGTATGAGCAACCACTGGGGATTAAAAAGTGTCTAGAGAGAAGTTTTCAATTCAAAATTTTTTGCATAGTACGCTTTAGGTCTCGCGACGGAACAGGCCAGCTTGATTTGTGTGGAAATTGAGTTTCAGTGTACTTCTGGTCCCTCGGTCTTGTGGTGTTGTTTTACCAAAGTGTGCTTTGTAAAACTATTCATCTCAGACAGTACTGTTTGGTCCCGCGACAGATCGACTATTTTTATTGGAATAATAAGCACGGTCTTGTGACGGACCAGTCCAGTCTTTTTGTGTACTTTCAGTGTACATCTGGTCCTTCAGCGAACTGGTCCTGTATATCTCTTCACTACGATGTACAGAATGTTTTGGTTTCGTGAAACTGTTTTCAAATGATTTCTTTCCTGATACATTTGACGTTTTTCAATTGTTGTCAACGTGATTCAGCTTAATAAAGTGATACTTAATCATTGTTTATTGTCGCTTTTAATAATAGACTTTGAGCTGAGAGCACCATCGTTCGACAGTTTTTCTCGTAACGAGACAAAACATATGTTTATTTCCAGACTAACAGTACAGGTCTTCTTTCCTAAACAACCTGAGGCTGCTGTTACGCCATCATCTGATATTCATTTTTTTACGCCCCGTCGGCCGGGTGCTTCTTATGCTCTTGAATATTTGGTAGTTGTCTAAACCCCCCCCCCCCCCACACACCACACTTTTTCATATACGACTTTTCGTATCCTAAAAAGGTGTGTGTAAGCGGATGTTCCAACAAAAATTTTTGCTGGTGGCGTGACTCATACCCAGATGTGCACAAATATGGTTTCACGAAACTTATATGAGCCACGTTCATGTGACGAAATCGAGAAGGGTTTTAAATTATCTTAAGAAAAATTCAAGAGTCATGTTAAGTGCCAGAAACTTACCAGGATGCATGGAAATTTCACTGTTTGGCTACAAAAACAAAAAATTGTCTTACCTCCCCTCTCTCGGCGCCACGCGCCTCGGATAAGACCTTTGCGGGAATCCTAAACCCCCCTTACTGAAAACGTAGATCCGCCACTGGACTATGCATGTAACCAAGACGATGAGCCACAACAGTCTCGTGAATTGGTCTCCCAAATTGATTTTTGTTAAATTGACTGACCACAAAAACATGGTTGCAAATAGCAAAGTAATGTACATAGCGCCTGTAGAGAAGTTATGAGCAGAAAAACGAATTTTGAAAGACCGAATTTTAAATGATAGCATAAATTCTGCAAATTTGTCATGCGACAATCTGCAATTTGATTAAATAAGTAACATTGATGCACATACCCTTTGGTTGCCTGATAGGCCTACCAGCAACTATAAGCACAAGCAGAATTTTCAATAATGGTTGCCGTAATTTGCATAATTTACGCAAATTCTCAATGCATCCACAATCCAAAATAGTAAATCTGTAGTTAAAATCACTGACCATAGAAACAAGGGTTGAAAATAATCTACCTGCTGTGCTTGGTATGAAAGTTATAAGTAAACAGATAATTTTGAATACCCTCTTCCTTAATTTACGTACTTAAAAAATGCTCAAGATTGCCATGATTACAACACACCTAAACTGAGGTGCGACTTAGACATGAAACAAACAAACAAAAAAACATACTCCCAAACATCTCTGGTACCCATTTGTAGCTAATGGACTACCAGGGAGATTCTAGTCAAGCTTCATTGACTGACTATGATAAATTTCCAAGTTGACACTAGTTGAAAATAAATATTATTTCACTGAGTTCCAGCACGACTGAGAAATTAGTAGTCAATCAGATAGGGGACACATTTATATATTCGTTGTGTGCCAACTCGAATATTTAAGATGTATTTTGGATAAAATGAACGAGAGATGCGATACAGATGTCAGTGACTACTCACATAGCTTTTGACGGGATTGCCTAACAGTAATTCGGTTTATGCCAAAATATACGGTTTGCGCGGGAATTCTGTGGCATAAACTTATCTTTACAAGATAATGTCTTACGGAACCTGTTTCCAATAGTGCACAATGTGTGGTGTGTCACGCGTTCAGCAACAAAATAAGAGATGTTTCCATTTGTCCGTTACTGTGTGTAGAAGCGCATTCATATAATCTGACGGTTCAGTGGTCTCTGCTGCGTTAGTTTGTAACGGGTCAGTGCGTTATTGCAATTGAATACACATTACGGAAATCGTTTTCATAACGTCAGCGACGGTTTTCCCGTTTGTAACTGCCAAGAAAGCACTACAGTGCCAATGTAACGAAGAAATTGCTTGCACTCCGTCCTTGTTAAGGCACATTGACAATTCAATGTTCTCCCAAAACCTAAAAACGGTAGAAATATGTATTCTTAGAGCTTCACCCACGTGCCGGCAACAAGTGCAGCCTGCCCCTGGAAAATGTTTGAGTGACACAATGCTCAACCTTTTAATGTATTCATAGCTAGATAACTTGCATTTTAAAAGCGCGTCATGCGAAAACGCATTAGTTTAAACAGACATGTGGTATCATGAAAATGCATTGGTTATAGCACTGTTTATATGCATTACACTATAAAACGAGGCTGTACGCGCGTTACGATGTAACTTTCTCCTATTTGACCTACAGTTAATTGTACAGTCTTACGTGAATGAGACAGCAAACACTTACAGCAGCAATACTGAGGTGCAACTGCAATTGTTTGTCCTTTCAATAGATTCGACATCGGTCATTGAGAAAGGACGTTTGTTTAGGGATTTCTAGGCCGAAACTATTTTGTTTGTCCTGCCAGCGTAGACCTCACTAAGCCTACGTCATACTGGATACCCGGGACTGCATGCTCGTGTTTTTAAGGCCTCGTCTCCGTGGTACGATTTGAGTACAAAGATAATCATGTCGAAGTTCGATTTTGACGGTTTACTTTCCACAGTTGGTGGATTTGGGAAATATCAGATCCTTCTTTATATCGTAGTTTGTTTAAGTGGATTTCCAACCGCGTGGCAAAATTTGCTAATGGTGTTCATTGGCGGGGAGCAAGACCACTGGTGTTCCGGGAGACATGACAGCAATTCAAGTAGCGATGGCTATTTAGTGACGCCAATGAACAGCAGTGATGCGTTTGAAAGACAGTGCACATTTTATGGTTTGAATTTTACGACTAATCTCGTAGTTGATAATGACACGATGCCGTTGACTGTGTACCAGAACAAATCTTCGTTGCTCGTCAAATGCAACCACTGGAAATATGACGTCAGTGAATACACGAGTACTATCAGAAGCAAGGTAAGGATTACGTGCAGCTACATTTTGAGATGTGAAAGTTTAATGAAAATTAGATAAATATGACGATTCAGGTGTTCAGGGGCGATCAAAAGCAAAACAATCGCGTCCTATCAGCGCGATAATTAACTATGAACTGTAAATTATGTGCGACATCCATGGGTGAACAATTTGAAACACAGCCTACCCGCAAGTCGAAGCTCGAATGAAACCTTTTCACACTAAGGAGACAGATCTGCCTTCCGATTTGACGACGGGCGATAAGAAATTAATACGGCAGAAATTTAATTTAAGAACTTTCTTAATTTTAAAATAATCATAGTGCACTTAATTAAGGGGAAATCGTTCAGTGTGCAAGTTTGACCAGTATAATTTCCCGTGCTCTGTTCAAGAAGCTCGGGAATTCGTGATCTGACTCCTAATGTCGCCGCCGCTTTGGATTTAAATATGGCCGCTATTATGATAAGAGTTACCATGAAGCAAGAGGTAAAAATCAGAGGCCTATACTGTCGCTTTAGGGGTATGTTGTATGAGATTTATGACTGAAGCCGTCGTCGTCTTCATCATCCGTGACGGCATTGTCGGTACCGTCGGCTACGTGGTCGCCATCATTGGCATAGTAATCATCACGGTCAGTACCAAGAGTCAGTGTCGGGGCTAGCGTCAGCTCATTGGCGTCGCCAGGGGTCGTTGTTATCAATGCAGTGGCGGTAGCACTCGGCTGTGCGTTGTAGATGACAGTGGAGTTGTTGCTGGAGGCGGCATTACCTTCGGTATTGGTGTCAAGTGGTTCCAAGTCATCATCGGTAGTCGATTTCACCGATAATGTCACTCTTCAAAAATCTTGCATTATAATGTTTTCACTACACCGCAACCGTCGGAATAGATGCTGGTCGAATATCAATTTCTGGCGGCAGGTAATCAAATTCACTATATTGTTAAATATCACTAGCTACAAGGGCGGATGCAGGGTTTTGATTTGGGGGGGGCATGACAGAGCACTAGTCAGGATTTTACCCTTCAGACATTAGCATCCCCGAACTGCCAAATGGAATCTGGGTGAGAATTTTCGGGGGGCATGACCTTCTTGCCCCCCTCCCCTAAATCTTCCACTGAGCTAGCGTGCTTCATCCAGTCTTCTATGCACATAAGGAGGAGTAAGTGTTTGGCCAATAACACACACTTGCTGTGGCTAGACGGATGATGAAGCTATTAACATTGCTGATAAGATCTCCAGGCTTCGTAAATTGACAATTCTTGACCATTTCAGTAAACAGATGGCTCTTTAAATGCCATTCTTTATCTGAAATATCTTTGAAATAATGTTTGTCTCCCATGATAGCAAGTAGCAGCATATGTTGATAACAACAACAATGCATTTAAATCGGCTTGATATGTTTCGGCGTTTGTTAAAACACCATCCTCAGAAGCAAATCAGTGACACAATCAGTTACAGTAGAGTAACAGTAGCCAAGACTAACAATGGCAACCTGTGGTGTGCCAGTTGCTCATTGAGACTGGGCTTTCACCTACTGATATGTAGAGACTCGCGAATTTTCAGCTTCCTTGTTGTTTTTGCTTGGTCTATTATAGCAAAGACTTTGATTTGCTTCTGAGAACGGTGGTTCAATAAACGCCGAAACTTATCAAGACGTCCAGCGTTTTGTTAAAATGCGTCAAATCCAATCCATCTACGTACGGACAGGGTACTGCGTATTAAATTTCTTACAGCTATTTGTTTTAGAAATCTTGCTGGAGAAAACATTCAAATATTCGTCAGTACCAAGTTACGTCAACATTTGCTAGAACATTTTCGTAAAGAACTATTCGCTTTTTCTTTCATGCTTTTTTTGCTTTCATTTTTGCAAAACTCGTTGAATCGCGTAACCTTCAGGTAACGCCTTACTGACAACTTACTTAGCCCAGCAAGTTACATTTAGAGCGGAGGCGAGATGTTTTACAAAACAGTATTCGAGTTACAGATACCCCCAAAAAGTTAGAAGGAGTAATTTTGTTAAATTATAGGTTTTCCAATGCGAATTTGGCCATTTACGAAAATGATTTTTCATAATTAGGCCTAGTCATTGTGGCCAAAATAATTCACAAATTTATGAAAATTCAACGAGGCTAATTAGTCACCATTTTTCACGTACTAAGGTGACGGGGACACATACAGGACTAACTCGAAACCTTTCAGTCGTAACTACACGGAAGAACTACACTGAACGCATTATTGCAGCGCCATGTATAAATTGTGCAACACTCCTTTTCCTGTAAAACGATTTCGGCAAGAAATGAATGCTTAGCTATCGTCCTCGAGAATAAAGTATATATACATTTGAACTAGCAAACAAATATATGTTACTTAATACTAGGACACAACTACCACTTAAGGAACTAGTGTATCAGTTTATGTTGTAGAGTTATTCAAATACGCCGGGCGTCGAACTTGTCGACCTGAATGAGTGGTCATCGCGGCCTCACTTGGTCGCAACTTCAGTTGATTGAATGGGTAATTTCGTCTTAATCGTCGCAGTTGGAAGTTGTCGCTAGTTTCGACGCATTGCTCAAGTTACGGGCTCGTTTTCTCAACGGGGATGGTTGTTCTCTGGTATGCTTCAAGTCAACTCCGTCCAATCTTTGGTGGCGTTCTGGTCAAGGCATAACTTGGCGCTGATTCATGTGCTTAGGTGGCACTGAATAGCTAGGCTGCGGCCGCGGCCAATTTGCACTGCCAAAATATTGAAATTTTGGGGTAGGCCAAGTTTGGGGGCATTTTGTAGGTGGGCATTGCACGTAGGCTCAGTGAATGTGATTTGTTTGTATTTGTGAACATGCTGTGAATAAAAAGGCCACTTTCTTGGCTGTAGCTGCATTGTTCTTCAAGATGGCGGCCCCCGGCTACAACTGTGCATTGTTGGGTAGCTGAGAAATTGGCTGTGATTTTAGGTAGCCCTCAAACAAGCAAGAATTGCCAAAAAATTAGTTGGTTGACAGTACTTTTGGACCACATTTTCGGAATCGGTGGGAAATTTGCTTTCAGACTCTAATGTTGACTTTAAAATAGTCGTGCATCGGCAGGGAAGTGGTGTTTTTTGGGTGATGAAAAGTGCCGATTTTGCATTTTTGCCCTTATTTTTCCTAGTCTAGCTTGGTTTTCAGTGGGAATGAAATGGTCAAAAATACAAGAGAGAATAACGTTTCTGTGCTCATCTGCTGGGCTTTTTATGTGAAATAATTGAAAACATGCCATTCTTTGCATCCTGTTTTGACAGAGTGAAGAAAAGGTGATAAATCAAGTGATGTGTGTTTTGCTGGGCAAAACCCAGTGAGAACTGTTCTGTGCCTCCTTATGTTCTTGTCATTGTCTACGTCAACTATACATGGTTTGAGAAGACTGGTTACCATTGGAATTCAAGTGAGCCGGGCCCTCCTGTTACTGAGTCGCTGCACGGGGCTACTGTCGACAGCTTCTGAGATGGTGTGTTACGAATGTCCACCGGGTCTTATAGACATTTCACAGACTCCTTGCACTATCTGGTCTGGACTGTTTCATTGCAGCGATGCAGATCGCTTAATTCTTTTGAATTCAGATGCAAGGACGCTCCGTCGTTCTACTGGTACACGTGACTGGGCGACCATTTTGTAGAACTGAGGGTGGCTCATCGCCCATATTCAATGGCGTCACATTGCAGGAAAAGTTCCTTTGAAAGGTCATAGTATACCCTCACTGGTGCTTCTGAAATAAGTTCCTCAAAGGAGTATTTCTGCTCATGCTCCCAATGCAATGGCATGTCATCCTTCGTCAACCTGTATATGAGTTCCATGATTCTCGCCAGTACGGTTAGGAATCGTGCCAAGTAATTTACTGTACCTCTCAGCACTCTGGTGGCATCCTCGTTTGCAGAAGGTTGAAGACAGTAATCGTTTTACCTTCTCGTGAACTATCGTCAAACCTTCATCAGAGATCATGTTACCTTACAAAGTTTTCGACATCATGCCAACTGTCCCTTTGGACCTACAATGTTGCTGTTCCAAATCGTGAACCTTGTTATTTCGCATTTCCACATCAGCAGGTTCTAGTACTGACTTACAACACAGATTGTGGCGTCCAGATCAGTTTGGAATCTAGCAGGGTCACTACTAATTAACGTCTCACAGTAAACAGGTTTGGATCAAAGGCTTCTCAGTGATGGCACTGCCATAGTGAGCTTGTCGCTATTCATGGGTTTGATCAAATATGCGGGCATGAGATAAAACAACGCGCCTTGACAAATGTTTTTAAGAACGATTTTTGGGGCGATAATGATGATTAAATGATCCCCTGTAAATCACCGAACGGTGTCCAGTATGCATCGTGATTTGCTGGGGAATAACCAGTGAGCTATATATATATATAGTTATATTTATCTCATTGGGAATAACATTGCATGATGCGCGCTATGTGAGCCCGCGAGGTGCGTCATTAGTGCAAAGGTCACCTGTTTGCAGAATTTTTGTTTTCACATCTACAAGTTGTTAAGCGTAGATTATGTTAAAATACAATTATTGCAAATAAATCTTTCCCTGCTTTCAATGCCTACACACAGGGCGCATAGAACACGATAGAAATTAAGTCACGGGTCACTTTTATATAACAATAGACCGTGATTGTTAATAACACGGCAGTACAGCTATGAGACCGCTTTTGTCGTTACTAGCACATTACCAGCCGAGATTCACAACGCAGGTATAAACACAACAATCATGATGTTATCACCATATTTCACGTGCGTACAGCACCCTAGTAATAAATCTTTTCAGTCCTAATTACTAACGAAATGTAAAAGTGATACTGCATGGCCACTTATAATGCGTGAAACAGACCGGAAAATTACAAAACTTTTCAAAAATATTTTTTCAGTCAATAGAAAGCATAAATGTCAAGTTATTTTTGAAAGACGGGAGTGGAACGTAAACATACCCGACTGTCTACCGGAGCTAACAAGCTCGATGCCTCTAAAAATTTTCATCTCATCTCGCGCGGCAGTCAAGCGCTTGATTTTGTACCCAAATGCTTTACTTCACAGCCAGACAACATTCAATGGTCATTAATTAAACTCATTAGGAATTTCAGGGACAAAAAAGCCAGGACACTCCGGCAAATATCTTGATTCGCTTGGCAACTCTTATTTTACCGCCATCAGGTCAAGGTGTATAGGCATGAAAGTACACATCGTCCGCTGAATAAAGATTTGCGGTTTGTTAAAGGAGAATGAAACCAAAAAAACAACCTATTTTGTATCAATTTAGATCATGATCGAATAGTTCTACTCGATAACGCCACGTTCGGTTGCGTTACCTAACCCCTGACGGCAGACGGAGGTGTTGAAATTATCCAATGCCTTCATTGGTTTTACACGCAGTCTGTTCAGCAGTTCACAACACAGATTATTGGTATCAGCTTATCATGGGCTGCGCAGCACTGAAAAAAGTGGGGGCTAAAGCCGCCTCAGCTCCCCTGTGGTTCACCGCCTATAGACTATGTGCGGCGTAGCATTGAAAAAAGTGGGGGGCTAAAGCCCCCTCAGCCCCCCTGTGGTGCATCGCCTAAAGACCATGTGCGTCGTAGCACTGAAAAAAGTGGGGGGCTTTAGCCCCCCTGCCCCCTATGGTGCTCCGCCCATGCTTATGGCTTGAATGCATCGTTTAACACCAATAAATTAGCAAACTTCGATGTAAAACCCTTAAACAGACACCGAGTTCTTATAAAAATGTGTTGTTTTATTTCACTGTTACGGATTTATTGGTATTTGGACTCACCGTAGCCTTATCGGCAAGCCAATTTACCAAGGTCCTTAGCAGGAATTTGAGGTCTGTTTGGAGATAAATTCGAAGTATTCTTCCTTGAAATACAGACAGAAGAACCTAGATCTGTGTTGTTAAGACTTGTGATTTTTTAGTTCTAAACGCACAAAACGCTTGTTATCCTGGCCAATGGCTCGGAACCCGATCAGGCCCGTCGCGGCCGCCGGGACTGGCACGAACATAAACCTGATTGAGTTGTAAACTAAACCTCCAGTCACGAAAAGATTATGATAGTGAGCCAAAGAAATAATTTGCACGTAATTATTTATGTGAATTAGCCAAGAAACTGAAAATCTACTTACTTGTCGGGGGCCGCGAAGTCGGGTTCCCCTTCCACAGACCGTCAGGGCAAAGGTTGTACAGTAACAATGATTTGAATAAAGTATTTGTATTTCTAAATTAAGATTCCCTTAATATGTGACCATAGCATTTAAAATCGAGTAATTGTTTCACAACTGCTTTCTGTCAGCAAACACAGAATTAGCATGCGCTCACACGGCCTCGGTGCCCGGTCAATTACCTTTATTGCCGGCATCTAAAGCCGGTAACGCAGTGGTTTATTCATTGGTGGCTTCTCAACATTTGCACTTACACATACTGCAAAGGCATTACAAATTGTGTCTAATGAGACAGACTTTGTTTCGGTTTTATATAAGCATTGGTTACGGTGAGAATAATTCATTTTGAAACAGAACGCAGAATAATAAACGTCTACATGGCAACTCGCCCGGCGCCAATCCCGACTAAGTCAAGAGCTTATCCGACGAAGACTTCACGGGTCGGATCGTTAGGTTTCACAGGCTATCAGTTCGAACCGGAATACACTAATCAAGAAATACTAGAGAGGCGCCGTGAACATGCACAGGCAACGGAACGTATGGATAGTTCTTTGGTAAGCCGGAATTCGTCAGAGAAATCAATGTTGACGAAATGCCGGCCACAGACACGGAGATGTTTCGCGGCCTCATATTTGCTGTTAACAGCGTACCTTTCATTCTTCATTACCGCGAGCTACTTCCTAAGCATAGGGCTCTCGAGGAAGTCGAAAAACGATATACCCGCTTTCTTCTCAGCTTCGTAATTCGGACAAGCGGGAACGATGCACCGCAATATAGCGGTATTCACTCTACAGACGAACCACTGACGTCGCTGCGTCGTTTCTCACCTTCATCACAGGTTAACGCGACACCTCTCGGCAAGGTGAGGTCAACCGTATAAGTGGCGATGTGGATATTGACCGATTAAGACGGTAAAAAGGACTAATTGAGTCGGGTGCATTCTCCTTTAAACCACTTGGGTCTTCGGCAAACTAATATCTGAAATCAGAACAACTTTAAATGGCATTTGAAAGACTTTGACTTGCTGAATGTTGATTGCGTTTCCATTTCCATTACTTTAGAGAATTCTGCGTACAATAGACAAGTTCAATAGGTAGAGCAAACGTGTCTGGATTGTTGGAGTAATGGGCAGAAAATCTTATCATGTTGAGAAGTAACGTTTGACAGGGAGAAAAACTCGATATATTGTTTGAATGTTTTAGTTATGCCTGGTGGCAGTGCCGGATTAACAACGTACCAGAAGTCACATATACTACGCGCCCTGCGTTTTTTTGGGGGGAGGGCCTCGGGGCTCACACACAGAGAATGTTTAGAGGCACCTATATCAAAAACGTATACATGCTTCTACGCATATGGTAGCACTGACCTCAGGTGATAAGAATTCGATTTGGAAAGTGTGTGTTGGAACACCGCTGTTTTCAATATGTGCTGGGTCAAGGGTGTGGACTCCATTGTGTAAGCAATGTCCAAAGAATAGTAGGTGCCATAGTGCTGCTCAAAGCTCAAGCTTCCAAGCAAAAACTGCTGTCACCTGAAAGTGGAGAGTCTCACCAAGGAGGCAGGCAATTCCTTGATATTCTAGCATTGTTCGATTTACAGTTTGGGTTTTGTGAAAATGCACAGTTGGAAGATGTGCAAGATGAGCAGTATTTATGGAGAGGGTAAGTTTTGATGCAACCTAGCCCAGATCGATTGTTTGGGTGGCAAATCGCGCAAAAGAAGTTTATCCTAATTATCAACAAAAAGTTAGAGTTGCTACAATAGCCAATACATCTTGTAAACGTACTGGATAGTTCTTAGTCTAAATCAAAACACTTTTATCAACTTGTTGTTTCTAACTGTTTACAGTTCAGCCGCTGTTGATCAGTGAACGGTTAGTCAGCAAACGACTGATAAACTTTCGTAAGCAATTTAAACGAGATCAAATTAAAGGTACGGTTCCTCTTATTTACAGCTAGTATAAACCAATATATGTTAGAAAGCCTACCACACCACCGCATCAGGATCGAAGTCAAAGAACGGAGCCACCGCCTGCAGCTAATTTAACAACGGTGCCCAGTTGCGGATTTAGAGGGGGGG